>CAIGQQ010006939.1:1958257-1981252 GCA_903798035.1 Danio albolineatus
GTGTGTGTGTGTGTGTGTGTGTGTGTGTGTGTGTGTGTGTGTGTGTGCCTGCCTGCGTGCGTGCGTGCGTGTGTGTGTGTGTATATATATATATAAATGGTCTTTAAAAAAATAAAAACGGCTTTTATTCTAGCCGAAATAAAACACATAAGACTTTCTCCAGAAGAAAAAATGTTATCAGACAAACTGTGAAAATTTCCTTGCTCTGTTAAATATAATTTGGGAAATACTTAAAAAAGAAAAAACCATTCTAAGGGGGCTAATCATATATATATATATATATATATATATATATATAATGTATGTATGATGAAAAGTAACTAGTAACTATTTACTTGAGTAATTTTTTCATCAGCTACTTTTTTTACTCTTACTCGAGTAACTTTTAAGATTGTTACTTTTACTTTTATTTGAGTAAAAATTTCCACAAGTATTTGTACTTTTACTTGAGTATGAATTTTGGATACTCTACCCATCTCTGGTGATGGGTTACACATACTGTATGCTGGATAAGATGGCGGTTCATTCCGCTGTGGTGACCCCAGATTAATAAAGGCATTAAGTTGAAAAGAAAATGAATGAATGAATATAAGAAATGTTTTATTTATCTAAAAGCTTCCAAATGATTCTAATTTGTTTACAGGTGCTGATTCCCGAAAACCACCCAATCGGTCAGGGCGATGATGGTGCCCTCGGCCCATGAGTTTCATTGGCAGAGCCTGGCGAGTCTTTCCAGTGCGCGCGTCTATCACTCGTTGGCTGATGTGGGTGGGCAGCTGTATTTGGTTGGAGGTTGTGATGCTTCGGGTCAGCCCACCAGCGCTCTGGAGCTGTACTCGCCTGAGGTGGACCGCTGGCTCGGTCTTCCTCCAATGCCCACGCCGAGAGCCGGGGCCGCGGTGGCAGTTTTGGGGAAGCAGCTGCTGGTGATCGGTGGGATGGGAAAGGAACAGCGCCCTCTGAAGGCCGTGGAGGTTTACAACACAGACGAAGGGAAATGGAGGAAGAGGTGCTCGCTCAGAGAGGCGTCTATGGGGGTTTCTGTCACTGTTAAAGGTAAAAGAGAGGCTGTGAATTCAATATGAAGTCAGATATGTTCTATTGGAAATACGTGGTCTTTGTTAGATTATTTGGTCATTGAATAGACTTATAATCATCCCAAGTTTCAGGATTAATTTTCTGATATGCATATAAATTTACAAAAACAAATAAACGACAGAAAAGAAGCACCGCAACCCCAACCTGTAAGTTTACAATACAGTGATTAGGGCTGCACGACTTGGAGAAAACAATGTAATTGCGATTTATCTGCTCAAAATTGTGATTTGCGATTTAAAATGCGATTTAATATTTCATAAAAGAGCTGCAGGTTTGATGTGGAGGTTTTAGTAGCACCAAATAGGGCTGTGCAATTAAACGCAATCAGAAAAAATGCGATTTAAGCACATGGAATTTCTAAATCGTGTAAGGCTGCAATTTTATCTTGATTTATTTGGATTGTTATTCAGTATACGTTCTAATGCGCATGATTTTAATATGTTGACCAATCAGAGCTGACGCAGCACAACGGGCAATTGCAGCTAAGCTGAGCGGGAGAAAGATGTTAACCAATCAGAGCTCACGTCGAGCAAGTTGAGCGGGAGAACCAAATAGGTGGTTTTGATTTACGTTTTTATTTATTGTTATGACTGGAGTTAAGGTTAGTTCATCTTTATTTTTTCATGTTGTCTGTTTTTAAGACAATTTATTACAGTTTTGTTTATCAAGCAGTTAGTACTACTGTGTACAGTATGTGTTTAACTAGATTTGAGGTTAGCTACTAGGTTTTATTTCAACTTAATACTGTGTTATTTCATTGTGAAATGTTTTGTTATGCACTTCTTGCGCACTGAATACATTTAGAGTGTGTGCATGTAGCTTGTTTAAAAAAGTAAAAATTGTTTCCAAATCGTAATCGCAATATACATTCAAGAAATCCCAATATGATTGATAGTATTAATAATTGATAATACATTTTTATGATTAACAGATTAACTTCTTGGAGCTTTTAAAACTCGAGCACCATTCACCAAGAGTCACTTTCAAACTCAGTTATGGCAGTGAATGGTGCTCGAGTTTAAAAGCTCCAATATGCTCATCTTTTGATCATAAAGGAATTCATATCACTGAAGTAGGTTAATGAATGGCTAAGTAAGAATGTTTTTGTAAGAAAATTGTAAATGTTTAAAACTTCATAATGTGTTAAATGGATAACTTTTATAATGAGTAGATGGACTTTTGGGGCACCATTCACTGCCATTACTGAGTGTTTGTGTTTAAAAGAAAAAAAGGCATCCTACAATTGTGTAACTGTGAATCAATTATAGGATCTTTTTAATTGTGTTGTTTTAAAGATAGCTTAGATTTATCTTAGATTTTAGATTTGATTTGTAATAATCCTTTGTTTTTGTGTCCTTTGTTTTGTGTTCTATAAAAGTTTCTTTTATATATATAAATATACTTCTTGAGTTCAAGGCATGCAGACTTTGGGGAAAAGAAACTTTAAAAGTGCCTTTTCCCTGTTTTTGAATTGTCATCATTTGCATATAAAGTAACTTTAACTGCTGCAGTCAACAGATTTTATTAATAGACCAACCAATCTCTGCATGAAAATATAATAATGATGCTGCCCTCTTTCTAAAGTCATTTTACCCCCATCTAATTTGGCTCTAAATCTCAGGTGAAAATTGTCATTGCTCTACTAAACACTGGACTACAGCTCTACTAAATACTGGACTATTCTTCAGTGTTCAACATATAAGTACATATGTCCTCTCATGATTTACTTTCATGTTCGTCTGGGAGCTCTGGTTTAGTTGGTTTAGTTTACTTTTATGACACCAGGATTTTATCTTCATTTACTCACTGTTGAACATTAAAGAATGTTGGTATCCAAACTATTCATCATCACCACTATCATAGTAGGGGAAAAAATACTTTCCCATGTGGTCTCCCATCTCCCATCTCATCCATCGCAGCCCTGCTTACCTTCAATGGGCGACCATGTGAGAGTTGCAGAGAGCTAGCTGCCGGCAATTTAATAATTCTGGAAGTGAACTTCCTTGAATGACCCATCAGTAGAGTGGGTCAAAATAAATGTGGAAATAAAAGAAGGTGTTAAAGGGCCATGAAACCCCCCCTTTTCAGGTCAATTCTACCTCAGAAATGTTTTAAAAAATGCTCCGATGGGCGTGGAGCTCTTCGGGCAGAGGTGGGAGTGGGCGTGGTTGGCAGAGCAGGGGAAAAAGAGTGAAGCGAACAGTTGGCTCACAAAATGAGACACAAGTCATGAGGAGACCCGTGATTTTATAGTTTCGTTTAATCGTTATATCGTTAAATTGCAAAGAAATAAACACTAAGTAATTTAATGTGCTGCTACATTTTTTAATGCGTAATTTCATATACACATAACCACAATTTTTTATATAATCATAAAGATAATCATGTTTATATAAACACTACAAATTAGGACAACTTCTCTCCTCCTCAATCCCCGGGTTTGAATGCAGAAACAGTGGATTGCATTGCAGCCCGTCTTGCTCTGTCTATCGCAACCATTAACCCTGTCGGTAATCTGAAGGATTTTAAACATGTGCTATCACAGCAGCACGGGCATGGGCGATGTGTCTGGATAACGAACCATAGAATGTAACAAACTCAACTGATAAAAGACAAAGTCCGCCATCCTCCAATTCTCGTACAGCTCTCCCGACAAAAATGCTTGCTGCAAACCAACAACTTTGCTTTATCGGCCCCGACAGCATCGCTGCGCAACAGACCGCATGGATCATGGAAACAAACACATATGACCCGTGTCTCACCCAGTCATCGGGTCTCCCAGCTTGGCAGGTCTGCTTTTGCCTGCGCAAAGCATGTGCACTCCTAAATAATTATGAAACAGCTTCTTCTCATATAAGAAGACTCCGCTATGAATAATAATGAGAAACGACACATCATCACTCCACTAGCAGTTTTGCGATACGTCACTGACTTTGATCCACCCCAAAAATTATTTTAAACCCGGAAGATGAAATTAGCTGACAAAAGCTCAAAATTATCCAGTTTTCCTCACAATTAAAGCTAACAGGTGCTAACATTGTCTTAACTGATGCTCAACACACACAAATCTGTTAAAATCTCAAAAAACTACCCCAGGGTTTCTTGAACCTTTAAAGATTTACATTAATAGATGTTTGGATAGTTGTCGTTGGAGGGTTGAAAAAAATGTCATATTTCAAAAGTGCATTTGGGTATATAGAGAACTTTCACAGTATTTTCTATCCTATTCTTTTCTGGAATAATTTTTAACACCATTTTAAAGTCAATATTATGACCCCCTTTAAAAATATGTATTATTTTCAATTGCCTTTAGAAACAAACTACTGTTATCCAATGACTTGCCTGATTAACCTAACTTGCCTAGTTAGTTAACCTAATTAAGCCTTTAAATTTTGCTTTAATCTGAATACTAGTAACCTGTAAAATGTCAAAAAATGTATTTACTGTCATCATGGAAAAGATCGAACAGTTATCAGTTATATTAGAAGTCAGTAGACTATTATGTATAAATACTTGGCAAATAAATATGTATCATATATAGGCATGGGACGATAACCGTTTTCAAGGTATACCATGGTTAGGAAAAGTCGAGGTTTTCATACCACCAAATTTTTTTTCTCAATCTACTTTTTTTGTAGTTTTTTTAGGTGTAAATTGTAAAGACATCTGTGTTTTTGAAACAAATGAAGACAGCAGAAGTCAATGATTCACTTGAATTATTTAGCCTGACATGTTTACTGCTCCAAAATACTTTAAATGTTTCTCAAAATAAAATATATTGTGTTCAAAGGGGAAAAAGGTTTTGTTTTTCAGCCAGACATTTAAAAAGAATATATTTAAGAGCAGTGATCACAATACCATCATACTGTGAAACCGTGATATTTTTATCCAAGGTTATCATACCATCAGAATCTTATACCAGTACATGCCTAATCATATACATATCATATCAGAATCAGAATATACAGCATATGTCATGAAAAATAATCTGTTCTTTTCTTCAAAGGATGTGAACTGATGAATTGTAACTATACAAACCAAGAATGATATTAACAAATGAAATAAATAGTATCATTTCATGATGACTTCAAAAACCAACCATCTCAATGTCACGTTAAATAATGCAGTCACCTCTTGTCAGTGTCTCTTCTGTCAGCACATGACATTTGAAGCATTTATTCATTGTTTACCAAGTCTTTGACATTGTAAGGTGAGAGATTGTTTTGCTGGAGTTCTTTGTTCAAACTGAAGACCTTCACGTGACTCTGTTCACCTCTGTTCAGACGGCAGAGCTCTGGCTGTTGGGGGAATGGGACCAGACCTGCTGCCCAGAAGTGTGCTTCAGCAGTATGACCTTCGCAAGGACGTGTGGGCGCTCCTTCCAGCCATGCCCACCCCGCGATACGATACCAGCATCTGCCTACTGGGCTCCAAGATCTACGTGGCAGGTTTGCTGAGCAGAGCGAGTCCTTGTAATCCCTGTACATCTGCAATCTCCACTCAAATCTGAATTGAATAATATGTGGACTTACAGGAGTTCAAGACCTCACTGTAGATCTAAGAATCACCGTCCTCCCAATTGACCTTATTCCACTTTTAATACTTCGCTCTTCCACATTTTGTCATCCAACTTCTGGTACGCTGACACAGAACATCAGATGACGTTTTCAGAAAGTCATTAAATAGTGTAAAGTTAGCTGTGATTTTAGAAAAATGGCATATAATGCTAGATCAGTAAATGTTTTGAGCTGGTAGTAAAGTGAAACCTCCCTGCAACGATCAGATGGTCTCATGTTGCCCCATCCATCGTTACCATTAATGTGGGTAGACGAGCTAGAGGTAACTTACGGGGATATTTTTAATTACTTTGTCCTGTCATAAGGAGTAGATGGAGCGTTTATGAAGACTTATCGAGGCCTAACAATATTTACATAGTAGGAAAGTCGGTCGTGTTCTGAGACACTGTGAGGGGAATTTCGTTTTTTTAAAAGCAAACGTGCACCCCAGCCAGTCGAGCAGTGCGTTCCACTCAGCCTGGGGGCTACTTAGTAAGAAGGGATCAGTGGAGACTACAGGATGTTCCAGCATCGCGGGTTTAGGAAGGTCCTGTAGCCACACAGCCTTTATATTATGGAAGGCAAGTAAATATATAAATAAATAGTAATATCTTGTAAGGTCTGTTAACATTAGTAAGCCGTAAATGTAAACAGTATGCTAATGTATTTGTGTTATAATACACAGCTGCTGACTCGGATACCATCAGCAGACTAAGTATCTGGTCAAATCTCTTAAGTGCGCTCGTTTTTGCGATTGTTCTAGAACTCCCGATTCAGTCACCTATAGGAGAAATGACTAGGAATAATAAACGGCAGAAAATTGTCAAACTACTCGCTCTTCAAACAAGTGTTTGCATGACTACACAGACAAAGTAGAATAATATAATAAGAAAACATCAGTTTGCAACATCAAGCAGCAGAACGAGCTGTTTTTAATGTCTAAAAATGAATGGAAGTGAATGAGACCGGAAGTCTCGAGAAAAGACTAAAATGGCTGCGCCCGCTCGTACACAGAGAATAAGGTCAATAGGGCTTCATGATATTGATGACATGACATTGTGATATTTTGTTTTTCAACTGTTATTCAACAATATTGTTATATGAATTGTTATAATATATAAATAAATCAGGCTGGGCAATTTGGCCTAAAATCTAAATCTCGATTAATTGAACATTTTAACTTGATTACGAATAATAAACGATTATACTATTTATTTACTTGTTATTATTATTTATTTTTTTTATTTATTTGCCCTTATAGTTCACAAACAAGTTTTGTACAGTACAAACGCTCACTTTAAATGAAGGGTAAAATAATAGATTTGTTTTAAATAGTCGAGGGAAACACACACGATCTACTATCTGTGATATTTTATTGAACATCCGCGTTGAACAACTAAATTTAGACACACATTGCCTAAAACCAACAGTCAGTTTTTTTCTTATAAAAAAAGTGAAAATAAATAACTTGCACTTTTGGAAACAAAATAAAATATTTGTAATGTTTTTCATATTAAAAGTAGAAAAATCATTCAGAGTCATTTTTTCTTTTTTTGCCTGACTCATTTTCAGTCATTAACAGTTGAGTGCATGTTGATATCCGAGAGCGTGTTCAAATTCTACTGGTTGCGCTAACTGTACCGCGTGCAATACTGCCATCAAATGGCGTTCACTTGTATTGCATCATTAATGTACTAATTCTGAAACCAAACCGTTAATCAGAAGCAGCATTTTGAAAACTCCCTCGCGGGCCGGATGAAAGTGTTCAGCGAATATGGCCTGCGGGCCGTAGTTTGCCCATCTCTGATCTAGACTAATACACTCAATGAAAGTAGCTTTGCAACTTAGAAAACTATTTCATCCATAATTCGACAGCTTATTTTCATGTTAAATGTTTCTTTAACAATTAAATTAGACATTTTACTTACTGCCACTTGAAAATATACAATTGACTGTTTATTTCATATACATTTAAAATCACTTTTGTCGATTTGATTTAATGCAGACACCAAAAAGATTAGTAAAATCTGTATTTACAACGTTATATGCAAAGTATTTCAATTTTCCGATATGTAAAAGTTAACGTCTCTGTTTCTTCAGGTGGACGTCAGTGTAAGCGTTTGGTGAAGGCATTTGAAGTCTTCGACATGGAAAACCGCACCTGGTCCTCTTTACCCAGCCTGCCTTGCAAAAGATCTTATTCTGGTGTCTTGTGGGACAGCTCTGGGTGTCTCTGCTGGTTAGGAGGACTCAGACAAGGAGGAATACACCAAAGCTCAAAGTTTACTAAGAATGTTAACATCTTCGACACCAACCAAGGTAAATTTATTCAGAATTCAATTCAATTCAATTCACCTTTATTTGTATAGCGCTTTTACAATGTAGATTGTGTCAAAGCAGCTTCACATAGAAGGTTATAGTAAATTGAAAGTGTCAGTCAAGTTATTAATGTTGGAGTACCATTTAGAAGTACCAACAGTTTTATTGGTTTAGAAGTACCAACAGTTTTATTGGTTCTATTTGTACTGTAAATATTAGCATTTTAGTAGTGGAATTGGTTAGAAAAAGAACTATAAATATGACCACCATAAAAATGACAGCATTAGAGGTCATCATTTCAAAGGGATAGTTCACCCAAAACTGAAAATTCTGTCATCATTTACTCATCCTCCAAGTTTTCCAAACCGGTTTGACTTTCTTTCTTCTGGTGAACACTGGAAAACCATTGACTTGCAAAGTATTTGTTTTTCCTACTATGGATGTTTCTCAAGTAGTGAGTACATTTTTTTTTTTTTGGTGAACTATCTTGGCTGCCTTGGCTCTAAGTGTCAAACAACAAAAAATAAGGTCAAGAATCTCTGTGTGACTCTGGAGTCAGATCTCAGTTTCAACAGTCATGTCAAAGCAGTCAGTAAATCAGCATACTATCATCTCAAAAACATTGCAAGAATTAGATGCGTTGTGTCCAGTGAGGACTTAGAGAAACTTGTTCATGCTTTTATCAGCAGCAGAGTGGATTACTGTAACGGCCTCCTCACTGGCCTTCCCAAAAACACAGTCAGACAGTTGCAGCTCATCCAGAATGCTGCGGCCAGGATTCTGACCAGAACCAGGAAATCAGAGCACATCACACCTGTCCTCAGGTCTTTACACTGGCTCCCAGTTACATTCAGAATAGAGTTTAAAGTATTATTACTTGTCTGTTAATCACTAAATGGCCTAGGACCTCAATACACTACAAATATGCTCACTGAATACAAGCCTAACAGATCACTCAGGTCTTTAGGATCGTATAAACTAGAAATTCCAAGAGTTCAGTCAAAGCAGGGTGAATTGGCTTTCAGCTACTATACGCACCTCGCTGCTGGAATCGGCTTCCAGAAATGATCAGATGTGCTCCAACATTAGGTACATTCAAATCAAGACTGAAAACACATCTGTTTAGCTGTGCCTTTACTGAATGAGCACTGTGCTACGTCCAACAGATTGTACTATTGTCTCTTTTCATTTTCATTCTTTTATAACCTGTTTCAACACATTTTAATCTGTTTTTATCTGTTTTTAATCTTTTTATTATTATTATTTTCTTATACTTGTCTTTTTTTTATTCTTGTTTATGTAAAGCACTTTGAATTGCCACTGTGTATGAAATGTGCTATATAAATAAACTTGCCTTGCCTCATAGAACAGATCCGATCTGTGTCACAAATAAGCTATAAATCAGAATTGGGTCACATTTAACTGGCAGTGTAAACGGAGCCTAAGTGATGAAACTCTTTAGACTGTATGCTGTGAACACAGGCACCAAATTAAATGAGTGTCGCTTGTGCATGCAGTATGAAACAGGCCTTCAATATAATCTGTGAAATCCCCAAGAAAAATAGATTTGGCCGTTGAACGCGTATCAGCAAGACAAAATATTTCGATGCACAAATATATTAGTAATCATTGATAACTCTTCTTTTCATTATCATTTTTTTTCTTTCAGATTAACCCACAAAAAATCCTCAGAAAGATACAAGGTGTGACAAAACGTGAAAAAAACTGCTGAAATGAGTTATTGATTTCTCCCCAGCTTCTCACGCTTTTTCTTCCTCTACATCGTTTCCGCTCAAATCTGATCTTTTCTAATCAGATTCAGCAGATGGGAAAATTGTGCAGACGTTTTTGGGGCCCCAAGGGCGACTGCAAAAAAAAAAATCCTATTGTAAGTGGCCAGTGAGGAGGTCATCTTGAAACAACTGATCTTTGCACACGGCCACCATACGAATCCTTTCTCTTTTTTTAATTATTCCATTACTGTCAGTCAGCCAACAGGTGCGCGAGCCGGTGCTCACAGAGCGGCACGGTGGGATTAAACCTCGCTATCTCATTTCCTTCAGCCCGAATCCGCCACCAGCAATAAAAGCCCTTGCGTACAAGTCTCCCAATCTAATATAACTACCCGATAAGATGGTAGGATAGGAAGGGGGCGTTAAATGATGCTATTCAGAAACACATCGTCACCCTTTATCCATAGCTCATCCTGATAGATAGTTGAGCCCATCTGCTCTTTTGTCTTAACACAGGGTGCTGTCGAGAGGGTTATACAGGGGGGGAAAGAAGTATTGAACATGCACCATTCTTCTCAGAAAACATATTTCTAAAGGTGCTGTTGTGTTAAATGTAGGGGCGATACCAATACCAACACTTTAATTAAATATTTATTGTGATTAAAAAAATGGTTATCACCTTTATTATGATTATTATTATAATATAATAATTATTATAATATTATAATTATTATTATCATCACCATTATTATTAATATTCAATTAAACACAAAACACATGATTCCTTTTTACATTTATTTAAATAATAGAACTATAATTGCATGGCACCACATATAACGAAAAATAATACACTGCAGAAACCTTGTTTAATTAAAAAAGTAGATCTCTCCCAGTTATTATGTGTACCTAAACTTTGTATTTTATTTGATAAACAAGTTTATTTAAAACTATTTAAACTAAACTACTTAGTCTTTACTTGAGTGGTCTACAGTCTATTATTCTGATCCCTGTGAAATGTAACAGAAATCTGATATATGCCAATTTATGCAAATTACATAAATGACAGAGTTTAGAGTAGGATTCCCCCTCAGCTTTGGCATATTAATATTACAAAGAATCATATATAATGATTCCCCCTCAGCATATTATATTTACAGTGTGTGCATATGTGTGTTCATATGAACATATCTCAGGTAAAACTTAATATAAACTGGCTGTCTGTATTGAACTCGACTTTTTGTAAAATAATTCCCTCTGGTTAGCTGGATAATCGCCGGATTTCGGATTCTGCCAAAGTTTTACAACCTGCGCTGGGTGTGTGTGGTGTCTGTACTACTGAGCCGTGAGCTAACTCTGGCCCATTAGCGGAGATACAGCGGAAGGATATTATAGTTCCCATTCGTGTTCCTATTTAAGTAAATATTTATATAATATGTGGCGCTATAATTATTGAGATATTTTACTCAGTAAGAAAACCCCCAGAAAAGATCGATACTTTTACTTAAGGATCGATCCTTTTGATACATTCCCAGTATCGAAAATATCGATACTTCAGGATCGATCCGCCCATCCCTAGTTAAATGTTTTCACCAGATGAAAAGAAATCCATATATGCAAAGAAAACAAAACGAATTAGTTTACAAACTAAGTAATGTGTAGGGCCAGACGGAATCTGCAGACATTTTTTGCTATTTCTGCGCAAAATTTTGTTAAAAATCTGCGGATTTATATGGAATGATTTTGGGAGTATCAAAACTAAAACCTTAATATATGAAATAAAAAGTAATACATTTAACATTTTTATTTAATGTTTACAACACAAAACTCATATCTGTGTGGAGTTTGCATGTTCTCCCTGTATTCGCATGGGTTTCCTCCGGGTGCTCCGGTTTCCCCCACAAGTCCAAAGATATGCGGTACAGGTGAATTGGGTAAACTAAAATTGTCCGTAGTGTATGTATGTGTGTGAATGAGAATGTATGGATGTTTCCCAGAGATGGGTTGCGGTTGGAAGGGCATCCGCTGCGTAAAACAAATGCTGGATAAGTTGGCGGTTCTTTCTGCTGTGGCGACCCCGGATTAATAAAGGGACTAAGCCGAATAGAAAATGAATGAATGAATGACACAAAACTTTAGCGCCTTATTGTCTCAGGAAACTATCACGTTTTCACATTGGCCCCAATATGCTTACATATGCTTACAATTTCTACATACATTATACAGTGTAGCGGGCTAGAAAGCTTGATGTCGCTAAATTTCCACATATATATTTATTTTCTTGTTTGTTTGGAAATTTTTTCTTTATTTTCCTGATATCCTATTTTTTTTCTCATGGATATCATTTGTACATATTTATGAACACTTTTAGATGGACTGTAAAGAGGATTAACATTTAAGATTTCACACATAAGTGCTATTGCGGCTCTACCATATTTTTGTGACCAGTATTCTATCACTCCTCGTCACAATATGTATCCTGGTTTGTAGGTGAGATGGATGTGCTCTTTATTAAAGATCCAACTTGACACTATACTTTCTAATTGAGCGGTGCTAGACGCAGAACAGCGTGTTTTTCTAATGCTGTGCCAAAGGACAGACCTCGCCACCTGTTTAAAAGAAACTTTGCATGTGAATAAAAACTATACTTGGCATCAGAAAAAGTGAAAGGGCATCACCGTTTAACAGAAAACGCCCTCAGTTTTTTTGGGGCCAACTACAGAGCGAGCGTTGCACGCCAAAGGCTGAAATCAATATCCTGTCCAAAGTTGACAGACCCTTCATTGCTCATTCAAGTCGGACACTTTGATGCGGATCCAAATTGCACAAATTTGCAGCAGAGCATCAATAAATGATTGAACTAAAATCAGCGGAGAAAAACAAATGCAGCCCTTGTTGTCCACTGGTTACAAATGCTGCTATCTTTCAAAAGCGGCTTCCTGACTGAATATTGCATAGGCTTTGGTTGCGTAAGGTCTTTGAATGAAGTCCACGTTGCATTTGTTTTGGCAAAGAACTGCTTAGCTTATAGAGGACGAGATCATCTGACTGACGCACAAAGCAAACATCACGCTTTCATCTGAACGCTTCTAAAACAGTATGTGATTCGTATATATCTGAAATCATAGTACTCACTAAACACCCTGAACCAAAGTACCCGGTTGACTTATTGCTGAATTGAGCATCTGATGGAGGCTTTCAAATCCAACGAGGCCACAGGAGAGGATTTGGGAATACATTGTGTGATCTGTGAAAAACGCCTGCAGTCAAAAAAGTGACAAAGGTTTGGAACTGTTCTTGCATTCTGAAAAGGTTTGATTATTGATATATACAGGCTTATAGTGTCAAATGGAGTCTCAAGCCTCAAAATAATCACTTTTAAAAATTCAAGATTCCACACAATCATACCTGTCAACATTGGCATGTGAAAATTAGGGATAAAAAACACCCACTCCACCCCAAAATTCCCCAAATTACTAAATATGTTCATCTTATGGAGTGGTACAGTACGGGTCGGTACGGGCCACCTTTATCAGGCTTGCGTTTCCACTGCTAAAGGGTACTCTTTCGGTGGGCGTGGTGTTTGACAGAACGTTTCAGTCGACGTCATTCTCGCTGGAGGAAATGTCTACAGTAAAGTTGTACGGGTCGCTCACATATCATATGAGAAGCACTTCTCACAAGACAGAGGCTTTATTATACACATAAATACGGCTGTATAAATGTTCATTACTAACCTTTCTATGAACATAATCTGATTATAACTGTAGATCAATGATGCCAAATAGCCTACTGTCCGTGATTATATACAATAAGTAAATAAATGCAGCACATATGAACACATACAGCCCCTTACAGTCTTTTATATGTTACCGTTTACAGAAAAACTAAACACAGCAAACATTTAGTCCTTATTTAGGTTCAAAAACAACACTAAATATAGCCCACAGTCAGTGCAAACCTCTCATCTGTATCTGTAATCTTCACCAGCACATTAAACCTCTGTTAGAGAGTAATTCTGTCATTTCGAGTTCATAATGATCCAAAAGGAGATGATGATAGCTTAAGATGGGAGTTTATTCATGTTTGCTGAAACAATAATTTGCTCCTTTGTTTTTTCCGGCTCCTCCTTTGTTTTTGCACGCGTCAGTCTCACTTTTGTCTGTTTCTGAAAGGATCGGGTTTCAAAAGCACATCAATAATCAAGAGCACGTTATTATCATCAGCTCAAGAAGTTTGTTATTTCAAATATAGATGCGCTTTAGACGGGCTCGTAAAAAAAACTACAGGGCACAGGGGAGAATCTTCTTGGCTTTGTGGCTGTTCATCAAGACGACACCAAGGTTTGTTTGAGCTCAGGTCAACCATGGCTCTTTATTATATGTATATATTATTTCAGTGTAATGTTTCGGCTGTGTATTTAATCATGGCGGTTCCTTTGTTTTCATTCTGTTTGTTGTGTGAGCGAATGACGTATCTCTGTAAACCAATAGCATTCAGTTGCGCGTCTAGCTCCGGCTTTTGGTACCCTTTGCAAACGGTACCCAAAAAGTGGAACGGTACAGTTCGGTACGCTTTTAGACAGTGGAAACGGCCATAAAAGCGTACCGAACTGTAACTTACCAAACCGTACCACTCAGTGGAAACGGGCCATTAAGCAGATCTCACGTAACATTTGAGAGAAATACTACAGTAAGATTTTCCCAATGATTATTTGATGTATTTGTTGTGGAGTTCATTCAAGCCTTTCGATGAGTCACACACAAAGTTCACGCACACACACATGCAGCAGAGACACATGCACACAGCGGACACGCACACACAGCGCGTACATTTAACTTTGCTCTAACTTTACTTTAACTTAACTCTGTTTTGGCACGCAATTGTGACAGGATACTGGTTAATATCCACTGCTGTATGGATATCTTTTATATCCTCATTTAACGTCCACACGTCCGATTTGACGCATCTTCTTTTAAAATTGTACTGACACGCGGCTGTGGTGATGAAGTAAAGCTGAAGTAAATCGCTGTAATGTATTACAAGCATGTACTTTTAAACACGTGTTAAACTTGTAAAACTCACTCTTGATCACATTTGATGATGATTGTTTCCCAGTCACACTTGCTGTGAGGCAACAGTGCTAACCACTGAGCCACCATGTCACCATCATGAAACTTTATTTCACCTATACATTCATTTTCTTTTCGGCTTAGTCCCTTTATTAATCTAGGGTCGCCACAGTGGAATGAACCGCCAACTTATCCAGAATATGTTTTACGCAGCAGATGCCCTTCCAGCTACAACCCATCTCTGGGAAACATCCATACGCACTCATTCACACTCATACACTACAGACAATTTAGCCTATCCAATTCACTTATACCACATGTCTTTGGAAAGACACGCCACCACGGGGAGAACATGCAAACTCCACACAGTAATGCCAGCTGACCCAGCCGAGGCTCGAACCAGCAACCTTCTTGCTGTGAGGCGATTATGCTACCCACTACGCCACCGTGGTGCCCTATTTCACCTATATTTAACCATTTTATTTTCACAAAAGTTATTTGAAACTTACACATTTTACATGCATTTATTATGCTTTCTATGCATATGAAATGACTTTTGTTAATTTATTTTGGATGTTGGCACCATAATGTGACGTCTCACATATGTGATGTGAACATCTGCACACATGCCTTTACAATCAAGCATGCAAACAAGCATGGCAGAAAAAGTTGGCATCTCTCAAACAACCGTCATTATTCTAATGCCGTTTGTGTGTTATTGGCTGTGATTGCGCTTTTTGGCAGATTAGGTTGACTGAGAAATGTAAATAATGTGCCAAATTAACGTCGTACATCTGTGAAACACCGAAAGCCGCAAAGCTCCAACTTCCTTTTTCAAAGCAATTAAAGTGTTCTAGCCCAGTAGTTTTTTGAAGAAACGGTCCTTGCATTTATTACGGCAAGCTATTGGCTTAGTTATTAGACAGATATTAGATCCTTCAAATGGAAAACAGTCTGTCAGCTCTAATCGACAAGCACGCAGGCTTTAATCTGCCGGAAAGTCCTTTTATTTCTGTTTCCTTTTAAAGAAAAGCTGTCAAACCAAACCATTCCCAATCATATATATATACTGTAAGCCTGTTCATTTTCTTTCACTCAACGTATGAATCTGATCTATTGTGTCAGATTTTAAATCACACTGTGTTAATGGGAAATAGTGTGTAATTTATTCATTCATGGTTAAATTGCTGTCTTCTGTGCTGGTTTAATGTACAAACTATACAGTTGAAGTCAGAATTATTAGCCCTTCAGTGAATTATTTTTTTCAGATATTTCCCAAATGATGGTACCTGGAGAAAGTCTTATTTGTTTTATTTCAGCAGTTTTAAATTGAAAAAAAAAAAAACATTTTAAGGTCGATATTATCACCCCCCTTGTAACGAGTAGGCAGGGTACAGCGGAGTTGAGGGTCCAAATGCAGTTTATTATCTCAGAATCATGCAGACGATAGTCAAAACTATTTTACAGTACACTGTAAAAAATAAAAAGTTGAGTTAGCTTAAAATTTTAAAGCAACCGGCAGCAAAGAAACTTTGAGTTTATTAAGCTTCAGTGGTTGAAATTGTGCCAAATATTTTTTTTAAGTTGACTGATAAGGCTGGTTTAGGTCAATTATACAATTGTATTTACTGTACCAAATATACCAATTGTATTTATCCAATATATTTACGGAATAATTTGGCACTTCAAATCCAAAGAGCACCGACACAGTATTTAAGCTACCCCTGAGAACTTTTTGCTTGATTTTGGATTTTTATTCTGAGAAGGTCTTTAAAAAGTCTTGAAAGGGGATTGAAATGACCTTTAGGAGTCCTGTATATTCCCCTTATTATGTTTAGAAATGTGTTTTAAAAAATCTCCTTTCCAATAAACAGAAGTTGGGGAAACAAATAGACATGGGGGCTAATAATTTAGGAGGTCTTATAATTCCAACTGTAAATGAGCCACTGTAAGAACGGCATCTTGCAAATCGACGCCACTGATGCAGAAATGATTCCCCCTCAGCTTTAATATGATTCTTGTTTATTTGTGTTCATTTGCTAGGAGTTTGGCTGAAGTCAGAGGACACCGTACCCTTGAAGACAAAGCGGGCAGACTTCGCAGCAGCCATAGTGCGAGGCAGAATGATCGTGGCGGGAGGTCTAGGTATGGAAGTCGTGCTGTAATATATTTATCTTCTTCACAGTCGCTGTCCCTGTTGGTGTCGTTCAAACATCTGCTCTCCTCTTACAGGCCATCAGCCATCAGTGCTGGACACTGTTGAAGCTTTTCATCCCGAAAAAAGAAAATGGGAAAGGCTGTCGCCCATGGCCACGCCGCGCTGCTCCGCATCCAGCATCGTGATCCGGGATCGCCTGCTGGTAGTGGGAGGTGTCAATCAAGTCCCAAGCTCCGCCCATGAGATTCTATATGTTAAAGAGGAGGAGATTCTTTAACCCCTGAACCACTTTAGGTTTATACTGGGGAAAAAAGGTTGCCTTCAATTATCTAGTAAAACAAATGTTTATACTAAAGGTGCGGTTACAGTGCTCAGATAAATCCAGTATGACTCTACTTAATTGGAAGTTGGAAATTGGAATTTGGGAATTCCCCATTCGTTAATTTATGGCCTGTCCACAGAAACACAGGTATTTGACTGAGCTTTTTCTATGCAGTTTGGCTGTTTGTCCACACAGTATTGGGTCACCATTGGAAAACCAAACTTTTCTAAAACTCCTACTAGGGTGAAGATTTTGGGAAGATGAAGGGGTCTGTTTAGTTGTGTAGTTGTTGACTTCTCTCTTCCATCGTTTGCTTCATGTGATGTCAGATTGTGGGCGCCACGGTGGCATAGTGAGTAGCACGTTCGCCTCACAGCAAGAAGGTCGCTGGTTTGAGCCTCAGCTTGGTCAGTTGACATTTCTGTGTGGAGTTTGCATGTTCTCCCCGTGTTTGTGGGGGTTTCCTCCGGGTGCTCCAGTTTCCCCCACAAGTCCAAAGACGCGGTATACGCTTATTTCACGCGGGCGCCATTTTAAAGCACGAAAGCGAGGCTGCGGTGGGAAGAAATCCGGAAGTATAGGATCAGCACTGTAAACATTGCAACAACATGCTGTGTATTACAAACCTCCAGCTGCTGTCGCGATTTCAAAATGCAGAAATGGTGTAAACATTACTTTAATATCATTCAGTTAAGTTTAATTTAAACAATTAAAAGCATATTAGGCATCAAACAACGTCACTTTAAGAGTAATACACTTGAGTGTCCTCCGAGACTTTAGTTCATGGCGGCAGGTAAACACCGTGGGGGCTTCCCTGCTTTAGCCTACGTAACCCGGTGAGAGATAAAACAATGCAGTCCTCTGTAGCACACCTTCTTGCTGTCTGTAATAGTGTTGTCCGCTACTGAAGTTTTAAAAACGTTCATTTCCGGCTAATATTTAAGCACCGCTGAGCACAGTCATAAGCAACGCTGATTTCCCAGTGTTCACCAGTTCCCCAGTGCTAAAGGTCATCATTAAACGCTCTTCACTGAGCGCAAACACAGTTACACAGACACTTGGTCGTTTTAAAGCCAAGAAGATCAGTCGATTCGTCAAGTGGATTGCTCGTCTGTGTTTGCACTCGGTAAACATACATCAGCGAAGTGCCGCAAGTGCGGTGAACTGATGATCATTACGGCCAATCACAGTCATTTCTGTTTAGCACTGGTGAACACTGGCAAATCAGCGGTGTTTTAGAACGCCATCAACAGAGCCTTAAATGTTGACGTGAATAATGGGACTAAGCTGAAAAGAAAACGAATGATGTTTATTAACACTTGTTTAATTCTGGTTTAATACTGAAAAGAACTTGTAGTGGCGATGAGGTCTTAAAATATTATGAGAAGGTACAGCAAAAATCAGTCCAAAGCAAAATATAAAAAATATTAATATTCTTTTTAATATTTTCCTCATTTTTCAGGTGCCTTGGACTGATTTTTGCTGTTTTTTCTGATGTATCCCTTATCCAAAGAGCACCGACACAGTATTTAAGCTACCCCTGAGAACTTTTTGCTTGATTTTGGATTTTTATTCTGAGAAGGTCTTTAAAAAGTCTTAAAAGGGGATTGAAATGACCTTGAGGATTCCTGTATATTCCTGTATTATGTTTAGAAATGTGTTTAAAAAAATCTCCTTTCCAATAAACAGAAATTGGGGAAACAAAAAGACATGGGGGCTAATAATTTAGGAGGTCTAATAATTCCAACTTCAACTGTAAATGAGCCACTGTAAGAACGGCATCTTGCAAATCGATGCCACTGATGCAGAAATGATTCACCTCAGCTTTAATATGATTGTTGTTTATTTGTGTCCACTTCATTTGCTAGGAGTTTGGCTGAAATCAGAGGACACCGAAACAGAGGTTTTTATTACATTTCAGAGCCGAAATTTTGTATGGTGACGAGTCTAATATAGTGAAAGAAGCAGTTCATTGACTTGAGTATGATAAATGGCAACTAAAACGTGTGTTTGGGAAAGAAAACATTAGCTAACTAGTGCCATTTTCCTTAACTTGGCTGAAAATGAGATCTGATATCCCTTTTTATGTTCACCACTCATTCAGAACGGACCTTCGGGTCAGTCGGAAGGCGGTGATAGTATAAATTTGTTTTACTTTCTCTTTGCTGATAGGATATACAGCCAGGTACACAACATTCCTGTGTGACTCAGGCGATACTTCGTGTTTCTTCCCACCGCTGCCTCGATTTCGCTGTCTAAAATGGCAACCGCATGAAATCAGTCTATAGGTGAAATGGATAGGCTAAATTGTCCGTACTGTACGAGTGTAAATGAGTGTGTATGGATGTTTCCCAGAGATGGGTTGCAGCTGGAAAGGCATCCACTGCATTAAACATATGCTGGATAAGTGGGCGGTTCATTCTGCTGTGGCGACCCCAGATTAATAAAGAGACTAAGCCGAAAAGAAAATGAATGAATGAATGTCAGATTGTGCGCAGTGATCTGTGTTTAAAACATGTAAACATTGGGTTGTACAACACATACAACACTGTTTACATGTGCAATGGCCATTGTAACTACAATACCTCTGTTAATTCAAGTGTGCCATTTAAAAATAACTCAGCTGCATTATCTGTCCACATATGTGACTTTTCTTTTCCTCTATGTGGCTTTTGTTTGGCTAACATGACTTTACAAACGAAGGCTCATTCTGAAAACGTAGACCTGTATACATTTCTGGAGATCGCGAATTTTGTAGCTAGAGCTACATATGGCTGCAATTCGTCTTTAAAACAAATACTACGTGGCGGTGTGATGCCGTTCCTTTTCTCGCTTACCAGCTGACCGCTTACCTCCATATGGACGGCTTTTCCGCTGTTACCAGTTTGTATGGTAGTTCGACACGTATGTTGGCGGATTTGAGATGCAGAGTGGAGTTGACCGCAACAACGGTGTTTGAGTTCGGTAAAGATCGGTTCCAGAAAGCATGTAAGCCAAAAACTAAATAAACACGTAAATAACAGGGTGAGAAGGTGGTAAAATCTGAAAACGTAGTAAAAATCTGGCTGCTGTTAGGGCATTTTTCTGGATTGCTTTCGAAAACAACGGAGTTGGGTTTAGGGAAGTGGGTGGGCGCTGGTCAATCTGTGCTTTTTAAAACATTATTGGTTGGGTTTGGGGAAAAGAGATGGTGGGGGATCGGTCAGTGAGTCAGTCGACAGCAGCCTCTAGTGGATTTACCTGAGAACAGCAGGCGTTAAAGGCACTCGCGAGAGAAATTTGAGATCTAAAAAAGCGCACACAGCGGCCTCTGGTGGATTCACAAAATCATAAACTGCAAAAAATGTAGCTCCTGAGTTGTATTTTGCTCTCTTCAGAAATGTATACAGGGGTATGTAATCAGAATGAGCATGGGTTGGACTTTACAGTTTAAAGTATTTTGGCATTTGTTGCTTTTGACATCGTTTCATTGGGTGTTTTTGCGTTTTCATGTGGGCAAATAGGCTTGTTTGTTCTTAAACTGCGTTTGTGTGGACGATATTTTTTTTTATTATTGAAAGAGGAAAATCTCAATAATTCAAAAATACCTGTGTACTTGTGGACGTGGCCTTAGCGAAAGAAATCCACACTAATTTCAGCAAAATTATAACAATTTAAGTGTGTTATTCTAATTTTAATCCGCACAGTTGTGCCAAAAATGATTTTTCGCTGTTAAAATTTTGTCTAAATTAAAATTTGCAATAGAAATACAAGTTTTCACAAGGCAAAACAAAATTACTTTTAATTAAATAATCAAAGGCCAGGTATTTCAATCAGTGTTGCCAGATTGGGCGGTTTTGAATTTGATTATGCCGGTAAAAAATGGCGTAGGCAGGTTGACAAATTTTGTGCGGCTTTGAAACTTTATTTTTATATGCAGCTTATTTAACAAAACACAACAGTGTAATCCCACTCCATTCAGTTTTTAGTCACCAAGCCGCATGGACCCACCAGCAAGAGGTGAAGGAAAGTTGTATCAAAACCTGACTTCCATTCGCATGCACGCGCATCATGCAGCGCCTGCAGTTAAACTCACAGCAGTTTATCATGACACTTTTATCGACCATTTTTTTCCACAATTAACAGCAAGAACAAACACAGAAGCGTTGTCTGATTGACAAGCAGCACCTAATTATGTTCAAAAGAATTTAAAACTCCAATTAGGACAAATTTATACCCCATTCTGAAAGTAAAACACTCTAACAGTAAGTGCAGTGTGTGGGTGAGAGAGGGCAGTGTTTCGATGAGACAATGTTGGTTGCTGTATGGTTAAACAATTATGACAGGTAAAGTAGCTAGGTTAATTTCGATTTAAATTAATTAAAATGAAATGTTTGGGGTGTTTTTTGTGCGCTTCGGACAGCTTTTGGGCTAGAAAAAGTCAGCTATATCTGGCAACACTGATTTCAATACATATTCTCACAATTGTGATTTTTTGGAGAGAATAACACAATTCCTGATTCCGATTTTGTCTGAACACTTAACTAGAATCCACCCAACTGGAAGTTTCACCCAAAGAGCTTCAATACATTGCCACACTATTGACAATGGACCTTTAAAGCACAAGAAATTCCATTAATGTGACCGCACCATAAAGCCTGAAACAAACTACACAGATACACAAATGTGAACGCTTGGCTGACGCAATAGGGGAGTTTCCTTCACGTCTTAAATCACTTTCAGGTAGCTAGCTATAAACATGTCAACAGTTTAAAGCTAAAATCTACATTTAGCACCGCTAGCACAAGATTCAAGCTGTTGCTCCGCCACGACAGTAGTTAGTCCACGTTTACACCGATGCCTAATATAGCACCC
The DNA here is from genome assembly GCA_903798035.1 of Danio albolineatus. Classification (NCBI taxonomy): domain Eukaryota; kingdom Metazoa; phylum Chordata; class Actinopteri; order Cypriniformes; family Danionidae; genus Danio; species Danio albolineatus. Next base: position 1,980,367 of record CAIGQQ010006939.1, read on the forward strand.
CTTGTGGCAATGCTGACACATTTCTTAAAGCAACAATGCATGAAATCAAACTAGAGTTGTTGTTTACGTACTTAGGTAGAGTATGTTTAATGTCAGCGCAACAAGGTTTACGGATGCTAGACTGTTCTACGCTATCTGACGAGGCATAATTAAGCACATTTTAAGGAACGACTTGTATTTTAGTTCCACAAAGCTTGCAGTTAATGCCATTTTAACAAGATGCACAGCAACGACAATCTGCCTCTTAAAGCCAACAGCACCAAACACCCACTGAACTATTCAAGCCAACAACATATGCACAAACACAGCCACACCACAATGCTCAGAAACAGAATAAACAAGTGTCGGAAATAGAAACCGGTTTAGCAGTCTCCCTATAACAGTGTCTTGAGATATTTTTAGAGTATTTACAGGTTTGCTAATTAATCTACTGCTATTTTTAGCATGATCGTTTAGTTTTACAGCAGAGGTGTGATTAATAAAGTGATTTTTTTATTTATTTAGTGGAAACCTCTCTGCATTTAATGTGCAGGATGTGTTGTGTGACAGATTTCGATGGACTGTATGGTGACTATTATTGGATATTTGTCACTCTTTGTAGTTTCATCCTTGTCAAAGGTCAATTGCACTGCTGTAGCACACACATGCAATCCGTTTTCTAAATGTTTACAGGGTCTTTTGCAATTTATGGTAGCATCAAGTACTTTGGCTGCGGCCGAAATCGCATACTTTCATACTATATAGTGCGCTAAGTGAAGTTTCACTAACTAATTTCGAGAGGAGCACGTGATATGATTGACCGCGGCTCATCCTTATTGCTAATCATTAGCCAGCCAATCGGATCATCCCAAATTTAACATAAATATCCAGCCTAAACTTCAACCCA
>CAIGQQ010006939.1:1981262-1992544 GCA_903798035.1 Danio albolineatus
GGATCATCCCAAATTTAACATAAATATCCAGCCTAAACTTCAACCCAACCCTTTCTCCCTCCTCCTCAATTCTAGGATCGGGCAACACAGTGGCTCAGTGGCTAGCACTTCTGCATCACAGCAAGAAGGCCACTGGTTCAAGTCCTAGCTAAGCCAGCCGGCATTTTCTGTCCAGAGCTTATGCCGAGTTCAGACTGCATGATTTTAGCCCTGATTTTGACTCGCCAACAGGTTTTGAGAAATCAGCGACAAATGGCTGAAATCAAAGGCAAATCGGTGCTCGTGCACTTGAGTAATAATCACACAATATGAACTATAAAAAGACGCAATCTTAGAGAATCGTCGATGAGTCGTCGATGCCCGGGAGATATTTGAAGCTGGGAGCTGTCGGCAATTCAAATCATGCCGTGTGAGATGTGTTTTGACTTAAAATAACATCAGCGATCACCTACAGCCAAAGAGAGAGCAGCATTCACTAGTGTGGGTATACCTGCAGGCCAGCGGGAGGTTGAGGGAGAAGTTAAAAGTGCTCATTTTCAGTTTATTCGGACACAAGAAATGGAGGGAAAATGAGTGTAAATTTGGCATGAGCTCCTGTGTCTGTTTGACGTGTCGTGTGGGCAATATCACAACCCAACCCGGTCAAAAAATAAAAAAGTTGAGGAGAAAATGCTAATTCCCTTCAAAGCCAGGTGAGCAAATATGTAAATTTCTACCCTATTAAAGGCTTTTTTCTCGTTATGTAGTTCATAACAAAAGATACACTACGTGTTTTTGGGTGTGAGACGTAGTTTGGACAAAGTTGTCTGCGATTCTTCCTATTTTGAAGTCATGCAGTGTGAAACTCTCTGTCGCCGATCCATCTTGCAGGGTAAACAAAGCAGCGACAGAACGCTAGCCCAGATAGTCATGCAGTGTGAACACATCTGTGACGTGACTACTTTGAAAATCATGCAGTCTGAACTCGGCATTACTTGTTTTCCCTGTGGGTTTCCCCAGGTACTTCGGAAACAATAAATGCTTAACGCCACAAAGGCTGAGTCAGTCCTCATTTGGGAGTGTAGCCTACTGTAAATATAGTCATAAATGGTGGTTATTCTGACAAGAGACTCAGTTATTGTTATTTTTACTTGCTTTAACCCTTTAGCCAGCGCCCCGACGTGGTCGCACTGAGGCACTATTTTCCCCACATGTCAGTGTTTATAAATAGATTACACCACAAAGAAAGAAGTAAACTGCACAAACTATACATCAATCTAAAGCTACAACCCTCAAGCACCCACTGCAGCTAGTTGCTTTTCAATGGGAGGCTTGTAAAGGATGTATTTGCTACATTTGTGTAAGTTTTACAGAAAATGCTTAATAGATATGGAGTGAATATTATAGAAAATCAACACACACACACGCATTCACTGCAGTAGATCAGGGTTTATTTTTCAAAAGGTAAGAGTCCACAGAAAACATCCCATCGAACACATTTAGTCCACGGACACAATAGTACGGATTATGGATGATTATTCATTTGTTTATGTCACCGTTTCTACCAGAGACCTGTTGTTTACCATGGTACTTACACGTGAAAACGGCGTATTTGTAGTAAAAAACAAGGCAATGTCATAGCTTACAGTGTTACAGATAAAATAAGACCACAAACTGAATAAAAAGTCAAAGTTATAGTTACTAAAATCTAAACAAAGCTGTCGAGTGTGGACCACTATTTTCTTTTTGGTCCTCACAATTTTGGAATCCAATCGCGGGCTGGATACGGTCCGTGATATAGAACGTACTTTTCTAACGATCGAGTAGTACATTTAAACTCAAATGCAGTGCCTACTGAGTAGTAGGTGATTTCAGATGCAGCCTTTGTCTATAAATCCCATGTGAAATGAAGAGTTTTGTGGATCGTGTGGTCAAAACAGCACAAAGCATAACTTTACATAAAATATCACAAGGGGTTTAAGCTCACACAAACAAGACACTGAGAGTGTTTACATGCACAACAATGCAACAAATTGTGAGATATGTAAGAGCTGAAATGATCAGTTTACATACGCACAAACACCAGAACAACAGTTCACGACCTTCAGCTGATAAAAGAAACCCATTTACGTGTTTACGTGACCTTGCATGCTGCTGTTTTGTTAAGCGTAATCAGACGGTGCTTGTAAACACTCTCATTGTCAGCACAGAGTTCAGAGATGCAGTACTTTGAATAGTTGAAAAGCCTTTAGGGAAGTCATCATAGCTACGGCCAGCATCATTAAACGATGTTTACTTTTTCTATTATAAGGTTTTCCACTTGCCCTCGTTTATCTTATTAGGATAATGTGTCTTGAGTGCACATAGCAATAAAACAAAGCACTGTAATACACGGTTTTCTACCAAACGCTTGTACGTTTGTGGTTTTGCCATTAAATGAAATTTGTCTCCTGCTTTGGGTTTATTTTGTGCTTCCTTCTGTCTTGGTTCCAAATCACTGCGGTGTTTTTTTCTTGGAGAAAAAGAGGGAGAAAGATAAACAGTTGATTTTCTTTTCTCTTTTTATTTAATCATGTCAAACAGCGAGTCACTTACTGGACTCTTGAGCTGGATGGTGGCTGACACCGAATGAGGAGCGACTCTAACCATGTGGACTCCTGGCCTGAGGTTTATTTGTCTCTATTGATTTCTCTCACCTCTGCAGAGGTGAAATGTGTCTGGCGGTCCTGGCGGCCGCGCTCAGACCTGCTGAAACACTGCAGAGATGCGGTTAAAAAGTGCTGCAGTGGTTCTACACAGTTTATCTACAAAATGAGGCTAGAGCTGATGTGTTAACGTCTTCTGGGTTACCTGCACGTCATGATTTTGCCAAGTGCGATGCAATCCTGGATCTGTGTTTATCCGGGACATCATTTTTGTTTGAAAATGTAATCCATAGCTATTCCCTACCTCTAAACTCAACCATGACTCAATCATTCCCAAAATCAGAGGGGAATAATAGTTGGATTACAATCATGTAAGTGTATAAACCTAACCACCCAAACTTATAAACTGTAAACATATCCCTTAATTCTGACTGGAATGTTGTTCCAGGATCAACATAGATGATAATCTATGAACATGTTCTACTTAGTGAAATCAGGTTGGTATAGGACTCTTGACCTGCTCTCCAGGAATCCAGGAAATCTTGCCTGTTATAGTGTCTAATAATGTCCAAAAATGTTGTCTGAATCTAGAATGGCATACTGTAATTAAATGATGAGGCATATTGTTTATAGTAGCTACAAAACTGCGTATGATTAACTTAGGCTAACCTAAATACCAGAAATAATATCATATACTGTTCATCCAGTCTAACGGACCGAGTGCGAAATGAACTGGATCATTCTTTTAGATCAGGGGTGTCCAAACTCAGTCCTGGAGGGCCGGTGTCCTGGGGATTTTAGCTCCACTTTGCTTTAACACACCTGCAAGGATGTTTCTAGAAACATCCCTGTTTTAGGGCGTACTCACACCATGTAGTTGCCTTGAACCGGGCTGAAGCATGCTTGTCCTCCCTCCTGTCTCGCATTACTCGCATTACAGTCGAGCCTGAGCACTCTTACGTCATCGATGATGTGCTGTTCAGTTTAAGAGAAGCGCTCTCGCTCAGCACAGTGAAGATTTCATTATATCATTATATTGTTTTAGTGGTTTGATATGCAGTGACACACAGTCAAATATTTCGCCTGAACAGATCAGCCACTGCTGACGCTCATAAACAATAATAAAGTCCTCGTGCTGCAGGAATTAGGAGGTCTGCTGAAGGTGCAGCTGTCGTGCAGTGAGGGGTTTGCGTCTTGAATAATCTACGACAGTTTGCGTTCATTAAACATTAAGAATGATTAATAAATCCATATCAAACAGTCCCCAAAAGTCACGTCTCCTCTTCAGTTTCGGGCTCAGGAGCACTTTGCACTCACACTACAAGCGTACCGCGACAAAGCCTAAGTGAACCGCGCTCAGGCACACCTCTTCCAACCAGGCCAGGGCCGGCCAACTGAACTGCCTGAGCCAGGTTCAGAGCGCTCACATTTCTCAAACTATCTGGGAAATGGGCCTGGGCATGTTCGGATAGCATAGTGAGTACACCCTTAGATGATCGAATATGATTTGGTTGAACCAGGTAGGCCTGCGAATATGTGTATCTGCAAATTGCGGCTGCTGATTTGTTAACGCAGTGGTCACCGAACTTGTTCCAAGAGGGCCGGTGTCCTGCAGTTTTTAGCTCCAACACTAATTAAACACACCTGAACCAGCTAATCAAGGTCTTACTACACTCTCAGAAATAAAGGGACAGGAGCTGTCACTGGGGCAGTACCTTTTCAAAACGTACATATTTGTACCCAAAGAGTCCAAAGTTTTACCCCAAAGGTGCATATTATTGCCTAAATGTACCTAAAAAGTACCTTTGAGGTACCATTATGGACCCTTCAGGTAACTTTTTGAAAAAGTACTGCCCAGTGACAGCTCCTGTACCTTTATTTCTGACAGTGTAGGTATACTTGAAACATCCAGGTAGGTGTGTTGAGGAAAGTTGGAGCTAAACCCTGCAGGTACACCGGCCCTCCGAGATTGGTGATCCTTGTGTTAACGTGTTCTAGATTACTTTGAGGACACTTGGTCTGCTTCTCTAACGCTATCTCACTGCAATTTGTAACTTTTGATTTAGTGGCTAATTCGTATGAATTCGCACAATCTAGTTTGTACAATTAAGCACGATTTGCTCATCACTAGGCCCACACGGAATCTGAGCGCGCAGAATTCCCCAGATTTCCGCAGATTTTTAGCCCATCATTGATTCTGTTTATTTACTGGTGTAAATGTGTGTAAATTTATATTTATTCAGTTTTTAAATTAATTTTAGTAAAAATATTGAATAATATGAAAATATTCAGATGATTTATTTACTATACAGTGTGTAGAGTAATATTTTATGTCTTTTAGTAGAGATTTTATTTGAGAGACTTGCTTTGTTTACCAAATAAATTGGATTTGCATTGTAAACATTAAATAAAAGTTAAAAGGGGATTACCTTTTTATTTCTTATATTAAGGTTTTAGTTATGATACTCCCAAAATCATTCCGCATGAATCCGCAAATTTTTAACAAAATACTAAAGAAAGAGCAAAAAATGCCTGCAGATTCCGTCTGGCTCTACTCATCACCCAATGACGGTTGTGTTTAGGGGTGGGGTTGGGAGCCACGCCTCCTTTTTTAAATCGTACATTTTCTTACGACTGAACTCGTACAAATTCGTACAAATTAGCCACTAAACTGGCAAAACGTAAAATGCTTACGTTTTCTCATGAGATCAGGCTGGCTTCTCGGGAAGTAGTAAAACAGTATTGCCTGCAGGGATGGGCAGTATTTACGATAGAAGTATTTCAAATAAATATTTAAAAAGGGTGGTCCAGTATGATATCATATTTTAAACTTTAATTGATGTGTAGTGTAGCTGTGTGAACATAAACATCATCTCTGAATGTAAGACACTCAAAGTTCAATGCAAAGGGAGACATTGGCTTTTACAGAGTTAGCTTAGCAAAGCCTACAATGGGTGAAGTTTAAGGACTGCAAAAAATACATCCTGGTTAATGATGTCATAAACCCTTTAGGTTACAAGCATACACCCAGCGCAGCGAAGGGGTGTGGCCTGATGTGCTGTAATGTTATAGCAGGACGCTTCCTGGTGACATGGAGCCGATCTGCAAATCTCAGCACATTATGTTAGCTGACCAATCAGAGCCTCTTGAGTGCCTTTCAGAGGAACTAGGAAATCTGACAGTCGTTTTCATGTTAGCTGAGTATATTAAAAGATGAAAAATATGAAAAAATAACGTGATTTTTCACAAATGAAGCATGAGCACACATTGCTTTGCACCCCATAAACACAATCAAGCTTTAAAAATACACTTTGGATCGCCCATTTGATAGGGTTTATGAAAATGGATTAATATTTTGTATCAAAATACTTAAGTGTCTTGTATTTTTCAAATACTGTAAAGAACTTTGTATGACGTCTACATGATGACATCTTAAAAATGCAGCCTCAGATTGATGCTTTCTCAGTTATTTGCCTAAGCTTGAGATCAGAACAGAAAATTGATCCCAAAAATGGTCAACACTTGTAGTATTGATGAAAATGATGCATCTTTACTTAAGAAATGAGATGAACAGGGTGTGGAGCCTTCAGCACATAATCATTCTCAGGCTCAGTGCTGCAGGCTGAAATTCAGACGAACTTTGGAATAATAAAACACCTAAAGATGCTGTACTGGTGTTCACTAAGGGGGTAAACTGAGACTTTTCCAGTTAAAGGAGAACTTAAAAGATCTTGGGAGAATTCATAAACTGTGCGTGTAATAGTAGTTTTGGATGAATTGCTGACGTAGATGCCAAGAAAATAAAAAAACAGAAACAAGTCCTTCAGTGGCAGATTTAAACTTGCACAGAAATAAGCTGCTGTTAACAGACATTGTTTACATCACTAAGTCAGTTTAAAGGAGAAGGCATTGATCGACTAGGCCTATGTAAAAGTATTTTGTAGTATTTTCTAAATGAAAAATACAGTATTTTATTTTGGTATTTGTGGCTTCTGAATTTTGTCGTTTATTTTGATATATGTAAAATTGAGGTATTTGGTATTTTAATTTAAAATACATTTCAATGTATTTTAGCCCATCCCTGCCTGTTATAGTGTCTAATACTGTCACAGATGTTGTCTGACTCTAAAATTTAATGTATGTATACTTATCTGTGTGGAAACTATTAGGCCTGTTTATAGTAGCTACAAACATGCATATAATCAACTAAATACCACAAATTTTGGCCTGCTTTTCGGGAATTAGTAAAACAGTATTGCCTTTTATAGTTTCTAACAATGTCAAGAAATGTTGTCTGAGAATTGTATACTTATCTGTGTGGAAATTATTAGGCCTGTTTTACATAGTCGCCACAAACATGCATATAATTAACCGAAAACCATAAATAATAGAGTTAAAGTTTGATATTTGTATGTCTCTAGAGCAGGTGTGCCTAAACGTTTTCTTATGAAGGGCCAAAAACCAAACTTGATTGAGGCTAGTGGGCCAAAGGTAAATATAGTTGCCAGGGGTAATTTCCTAATTTTTTTCTATAATGTTTAACAATGACTAGAAATTGCCTTGAACTAATACAATATCAATTTTGTCATTTTATAATGAACTTATTACAGTAAAAGCAAAACAATCTCATTTAAAACAGAATTACACTAGCTTTTGCCTTGATTTGCTCACCGATGTCTTCTGCATAGTACTCTATCCATTGTATTTACATTTTAAAATAAAAAAGATTCATTTACAACAATTAATTGAAACATTTAATTTCAGTTTGATCTAAATAAAATAAATAAAAAGCAATAAATCAAACAAAAAAAAAGTATGTTAAATTAGAAATGACGATCTCTGTGTTAAAGGCATTTGCCCCAACCCTCTCCATCATTCTCATTCTTCTCTCAGATGGGACGGTGGGCCAAATAAAAGTTTACAATCCACAGGTAGCTGGTGTTCCAACAAAACCAAATAAACTTCACTAAACGGCTGTGACGTTATGTTTAGTGCCCTATTTTGGGCATCTCTGCTCTAGAGGATTTTACTTGCGTGGAAATTGTGTTACTTGCACAATTTTTCCCCACACAAATAAATTCTTTGGAATAACTAATGTCTTAATTCGTGGGAAATCTCTTTTTATTTATAGGTGGGTTGGAAGAGGAATTGTTTTTGTTTTGGACTTCTTTAAAAATGATGGCAATATTTTGGAATATGAAGAATTTATGACATTGTGTAATTTCCCTCTGCCAGCCAAATCCTTCAATTCTGTTAAAGAGTTTGTCACCAAGATATGTGCATTTATTTAAAATGTTTCTTTACTTTAATGAGAGGGAAACAATTATGCCAAAACTTTTTTTGGATGGAGTGTCTTTTTTTTTGATAAAAAATGTGACAACAGAAATATCAGACAATTGTTACATTACTCTGTATATACCTCCCCAAGATGTACATTTTTCTGGACCAACTTTTCTGACTGCATTCAATGGAGGAGAGCGTGGTTATTGCCTGAGAAATTCAGCATGTCCAACAAAATAAAAGAGATACATTTTAAGATTTTGCATAATGTATATCCTACAAATTCCCAAATTGCTAATTATGTTGATATATCTAATTTGTGTACTTTCTGCAATATACATGAAGAAACTTTATTTCACTTATTCTATAGTTGCACTCACGTTAAGCTTCTTTGGAGTAACATTATTTTTTATTTGTCATCCTTATTTAAATATGATTTAAATTTGTCTATAAAAGATATATTTCTATATTTCTCAGGCAATGATCATGCTTTCGATCTTATTGTTAATTTTTTTTGTGTTACACTGTAAATTTTTTATACACAAAAATAAGTTTCTAAAAACAATACCTTGATTTAATACTTTCCTTGCTGAAATTTAATTTAATATTGACTCTCTTAAGATCATTAATAATAAGATGAATAATAAGTTTCTTAAAGCTTATGATAATCTTTTTCTAATTGATTGAGGCTTTGCAATGGTTTTGTTGTTTCTTTTGTTTTGTTTTGATTTCCCTTACTTTTTTGTTATTGTATTTTTTCTTCAATGCAGCGATGTTATTATTCTTGTATTCAATAATAAAAAAATGTTTAAAAAATCTCTGCTCTAGAAACTAGCGTTTCATCCCTGTTCATCCTGTCCAACGAACCGAGTGCGAAATGAATGCGAGTGAATCATTTGAATCGATTCTTTTGGTTGAACGAACATGATTAGGTTGAATCAAGTGAGTAGGCCTACAAACATGTGCACGCACTTGTACAGAAGGTAGTACTTGGCGAGCATACTAACTTAATTTTTGAATCTCGTTCACATTTACTAATTTAACCACGGTTTATTTGTAGTAAAAATGTTTTTTTAGGAGGGCAGATTTATAGCCTACTCATTTCTAAAACGTCACGTGACAAGAAATAACCGACCATGAAGATTTCACTGAAGGACATTAGGAGTAAACGTGTGAAGTATCTGCAAAATGAGGCTGTTGATTTGTTATATGAAGCTCTAAATGTTTAAAGTTTTTTTTGAGTATCTTGAAGTCATCAAGACTAGTCTGAATGATTCTGAAATGTCAGTCGCATTTGAGATGTCTTCAGATCACAGGAGGTGAGGTGAGTGAATCAAACACCTCGACGTTTAAAATGAAGAGTATATCTGACGCTAAACATAACGTTACAGCCGTTTAGTGATGCTTATTTGGTTTTGTTGAAACACCAGCTACCTGTAGTTTTCCCAATATATAGACCAGAAATACTGTAAAAGCAAGCTAAGTCTATTATAAATGGGTCTGTGTGTGTGTTGTAGCAGAACACGACGGAATGAATCACTCCATCGGAGAGACTCGCTCAAATGAATCGGACTCCCACTGCCAGTGACTGGTTGGTATTACACTGCAATTGTACCGTTTACCACTTGGTGACACTGTTAATCAGTTTATGTGTACTTAACAGTCATTGAACAGGTTCATCATGTCTTATAAAATGCTATGTAGTATGCTTTTATGATATGATTAATAACTAAACTGACATTTTCAATTTACTATAACCTTCTATGTGAAGCTGCTTTGACACAATCTACATTGTAAAAGTGCTATACAAATAAAGGTGAATTGAAAAAAATTGAATATGATATATGCAGAGTTTAAATGGTCTTTTACATGACACCTGTATTACACTTTAACAGGCACACAGTGTTTATGTAAAGTTTTTCTCAGAGAAACAAATCTCTACACACTCATTTGTGAATCACTTCCTATTCTAGACATGAAGGTGGCCCGAGGGCAGGCGAGGTGAAATGTTCTGGGGTTGAAGTACCTTTTTAAGATGTGCTACATGCAGTCAGGCTACTCTGTAACCAAGCCTTCCTGTGCGAGGTGCCTCCTGGCTCCGTCCGCCCGCCCGGTCAATATTCTGACCTCGCAGAGCTCAGGACTACCGGTGACAGCTTTTATTTTTTTATTTTTTGCAACTCACAGGAGAATTTTCCACATTAGTTGTGTTAAGCTATCTGCGGCACGGCTCTGAATGTATTACAGCAGAGGTTTAATGATGTTTAGGCATGAGGTAAAAGTTCAGCAGAGTTTGTGTAGAGTGGAAAATGCCTATGCTCTGCACCAAACCGCCTCGCTTTCGACTCAGAACGAGGAACAAATTATACAATTTTCTGCTCTTGCACAGAACATGATTGCAACAAGCCGGGTTTGAAATAATGTTCTGTTATATTTAATAACAAATCGAGCTGTGCGATATAACACAATTTTCATTCCTCATATTGAAACAAATAGAACTCGTGCTGCTACACGCTGAAGTCAGATAATGGGATTTGCGAGTCTGAATCAGATATGTAACTCTTGCTGCGTTTGGGGGCGGAAAGACTAGCAGGGAGAAGAAGAAAAAAAAAAATCAAGCCAACGTCTTTATCTACCGGCGAGGTGTTTGTCATAATCATGATGTAGAGCTGAATTTGGGGATCTTAACCACCTGGAAAAACCTTTCGATCTGGACAGATATGAGGGCTGGTGTCTGAAAATGGTTTATGTATCGTCATTAGAGGTGCTCGCTATATTTAGCGTTACACTTTTGAAGCTTGTATTAAACTTTATACACATCGTTTTTCCAGCTAGCGTGCGGTTGAGGAGAGCTATATGCTTTTACTTTTCTAAACCGTTTGGCTTTTCCAAATCATTGGTCTTTTCTAAGCCATTCGAATCATTTATAGCCATGAAATTACAGAGATTTGAGTTACTTCAGCTACTCAGAACACCCATACACCAGACATGAAGGGAACATTAAACCTGCATAACCACTAAACAAAGCCTTGGCAAGGATTTTTGCATATATTTCACATAATATCTGAACATACACAGGTTAATGCTCCTTTTGCTGAATTTCAGACAGCATTAAGAGACTTTTGCATCTGAACTGTTTGTTTATTCATTAGTTAGTTAAATTGGTAACACTTTATTTTGATGGTCCATTTGAGTATTAGTAGACTGTCTGTACTATATCTGTTAATACTGACATTCAACAGACATTTAACTGACTATAAGAACCTTTGCAAGTACATGTCAACTTACACTAACACCAACCACAACCTAACAGTCTACTTATAATCTAATGAGAATTAGTTGCATTGTAACTTAAATTCAACAAACGGACCATCAAAA
>CAIGQQ010006939.1:1992944-2004183 GCA_903798035.1 Danio albolineatus
TTCTCTTGATATCTAATTCGCTTTAAATTTTTTACAGAAATATATAAATATATATATATAGATCTAAAAAATTATCTATATATATATATATATGGAAAACTGTTAAGACGCCAGTTGGAAGTTCTCTGTTTTTCTGGGTTTATTTAGGTGTGCAAAATACTTATATTGGGTTTTTTCTGTAAAAAATATAACATTTCAATAACATTTATTTAATGATAAATGTGTAAACTAATTGATTAAATTAAAATCATCATAAACCCAGGATTAATTAACTAAAACTGACGTTTTTAGGAGAAAGAGAAAAAAAGTTTATTTCAGCTAGTAAATATTTCAGATTGTTATTTAGTTTATGTAGTTTATGATTAAAGCTGAAGCTGCTATTAAAAGAAATTATGACCAAAAATAAATACATTTAAAATAAAATAAATTTTAAACTTCTTAAACTAAAGTAAACTTAAAAAAAAAAAACTGATTTAATTGTTTAATTGTATTTTCAAACTAATAATTAAAAATGCATTCATTAAAAAAAGTTATTCATTCATTTATTTATATTAATTTTTTTAAATATGTAAAACAGTTAAGACACCTGTTGGAAATTATGTTTCTCTGGATTTATTTTAGTTGTGTAAAATACTAATATTTTACACAACTAAAAATCTGATAACATTTATTTCCAGTTTTAATTTAAAATATTGTAATAAAAAAAGTTTTGATTGAATTAAAAATGATTCACCCAGGATTAGTTAACTAAAACTAATTTTCTTTTAACATAAACTGAAAAAGTATTAAAAATAAGTTTATTTCAGCTTGTAAATACAAATTTGTGTTTAGTGTATCTTACGAGTAAAGCTAAAACTGTGATTTAGAGAATTTATGACCAAAACAAAATAATAATTTAAGAACTGCTTAAACTAATGTAAAATTAAAATAAAAACAGATTTTGTTTCATTGTATTTCAACTTATTATTCAAACTAATATGTAAACATTTATTAAGAAACCTTCTTTTTTTTTAAATAATTCATTTGTTAATTTATATTCAGTTATATTTAACACACCAGTTGGAAATTAGCTCTTTTTCTGGATTTATTTTAGTTGTGTGAAATACTAATATTGGTTTTATTCTGTAAAAATCTGATAACATTTATTTCCAGTTTCAATTAAAAATATTGTAATAAAGATACATTGATTAAATAAATCACCCAAAATTTTGTTAACTAAAACTGAAATTTGTAATAAAAAGGTTACTTCAGCTAGGAATTATTTCAGATTTTTGTAAAGTGTAGGAAAGTAGAACTGCAACACTTAATAAGTAAAGCTGAAACTGTGATTAAGATTAAGAGAAATTATGACCAAATAATAATTACAAAAACTTCTTAAACTTTAGTAAACTTAAAATGAAAACAGAATATATATATATTGTTTTATTTTTTTTCCCCCAAACTATTGATTAAAAATGTGGTGGTTCCGCTGTGGTGACCCGTGATTAGTAAAGGGACTAAGCCAAAGGAAAATAAATAAATGAATGAATAATTAAAAATGCAGTTGTTACTTAAAAGATACCAATTTCAAGCAGATTATATGTACATTTGTAAGCATTGTCTATACTGTAATCACACCTTTGTCCTGCTTATTTCAAGTTTTTGATCAAGTTGTTCTTGCAAACGTTTCAGGGCGTTAATATTTGTTCAGCCTACACACTGATGCACATCCTCACATGTTCTGTGTCCACCGGGGAAATGACCGAGGGTTTTCATTCACACTGACAATTTCCTTAGACTGAACCTGCTGACCATAAGGTGTCCTCAACTGACATACATGTAAAATTAAACCTTGTTCTCCTTTAAAGTACAGTCAACAGAAACATGTTCATTCAGCAATTAGCACAGAACACGACAGGGCTCTCGTATTACACAAAACACCTTTTTACGTCATTTTATTATTGCAGCTAAACGTGTTTTATGTGCATTTTTCTAGGTAAAGGTTGAGGAGGTCTGTGTGAGCCGAGACCCAGAGTTCCCTGCGATCAGATAAAGCAGGAATATGGGAAGTTGCTCATTTTGTTGTCAAGTAAGCAAACCAAACTTCAGTAAAGGCCAACAGCTCTTTGTGTTTTTATTATTTATTCACAATGATTATCATTAAAGTCATAGAGCTGCAGTAATGATAAACGAGATTCAATGAGTCAAATATTTACAAAAATATATATTTCTGCTGCTTGTTCAAACAACTTATTTAAAATAGTTTAGAACTTAATTGTGTTATGTTCGATCCACTTACATTATTATTATTATTTTTTTTAAACAATTAAGTTCACTTAATCGGTCTATGTCGGGACAACATAAAAAAAATTTGTGTGGAACCCAGCATTTATACCAGGGGTGTTCAAACTCGGTCCTGGGGGGCCGGTGTCCTGGAGAGTTTAGCTCAAACCCTAATCAAACACACATGAACCAGCTAATCACGCTCTAAAAACTTCCTGGCAGGTGTTTAAAAGCAAGTTGTAGATAAACTCTCCAGGACACTGGCCCTCCAGGACCGAGTTTGGACACCCCAGATTTAAACAATGTACATTATATGCTTTACCACTCAGGGAATGACATGATAATGCTGAATAGATTAGCTTTGTAGTTTTAAAACGTTACACTAGTTTTACACTTAAAGGTTTAAGAAATCCTTCAGTTCTTTTTGATATTTTAAAGGGCACCTTTGATGAAAAATCTACTTTTTAAGCTGTTTGGACAGTCATATGTGTAGTTATAGTGTATAGACGGTCATTTTGGGGTGATATAAACACACCCAGTCCTTATTTTTCAATTTAACAGCATAAAAACGGTGGACCAATTGGAGCGGTTTTGAGATCGACCGCAACTCTACGTAGGAGTGCGGTCCCCCCGCCCACCGAATTGATTGACAGCTGCGTATTAACATGTCTCCGTAGTAACGCGTATAATCATATCAACAAGACAGGACGTGCGCAAAACAACCGGGAATAAAAGGTCTGTTCAGTTCGCGAAGGTCATCAATCATCATCAGATGTGATCAAGAGTGAGTTTCACAAGTTTAACACGTGTTTAAAACAGTGCATGTTTGTAATGAACTACAGAGATTCACTTCAGCTTTACTTCATCACCACAGCCGCGTGTCAGCAGAAAAGACGCTTCAATCTCGGTTTGTTGATATTAAATCAGTTTTATTGTGTACATTACCATAACAGAAATCCATACAGCAGTGGACATTAGCCCGTATCCTTTCACATTTGCTAGCAAAAGCGCGCGCTGTCTGTGTGTGCGCGCGCACGTGCGTGCGTGCGTGAACGAACTCTATAACTGCATGTGCGTGACTCATCGTTGCAGCTCCTTAACAAACACATTTAACAGTCTTTGGTATAGTTCTTACTGTTGTATTTCTCACAAACGGAGTGAGATCTGCTTCTCTTACACCTGTTCCTGTTGCGTCTGTCTGTCTGACGCAGCCGAGGGCGGAGATTGGGGCACGCTGACGGGAACGGTGGGCGGGGAGGACTATTCTTAAAGGGCCAGTGCAAAAAACTGGAAAAATTTGATTAGAGCTATAATGGAACGACTTTAGAGAGCTATAATTAATAATCTGATGGGTATTTTGAGCTGAAACTTTACAGACAAATTCTGCTGACACAAAAGACTTATATTAAATATAAAAAAAGGGGTCATGTATGTGCCCTTTAACAGATTTGTGTGTTGAGCATCAGTTAAGACAATGTTAGCACCTGTCAGCTTTAACTGTGGATAAAACTGGATAGTTTTGAGCTTTTGTCAGCTAATTTCATCTTCCGGGTATAAATCATTAGTGGGACTGGATCTAAATCGGTGACGTAGCGTGAATCTGCTAGTGGAGTGGTGAAGCATCGGCTTTCATTATTATTCATAGACTGAGTTTTCCTATCCTATTAGAAGGGGCTGCATTTTAATTATTCATGACTGCACGTGCTTTTCTGATGACAGACCTGCCAAGCTGTGAGACTGTGGCCATGCAGGGCACGCAATATTTAGCTGTTTATGAAGGGTTGTATGTGTCTGTTTCCATGATCCACGGGGGTGTTGCATGTTTTTTCCCTATGATGCTATCAGGGCCGATACAGCAAAGCTGTTTGTGGGTAGCAAGAGTTTTTGTCGGAAGAGCTGTACGAGAGTTGGAGAATTGCGGACTTTGTCTTTTTATCAGTTTATCAGAGTTAGTTTCCATTCAGTCACATCGCCTATCCGTGCTGCTGTGTTCGCCTATGTTTAAAATCTCCAGATTACCGGCTGGGTTAATGGTTGGAATAGACAAGGCTGGAGACCTGCTGCACTCAGGAGGAGAGATAGTGTTTATATAAACATGATTATCTTTATAATCATATAACAAATTGTGGTTCTTTATTATATTAAATTATATTATTATATTATATTAAACATGTTTTGTTTGATTTTTTTTTTACTCTGAGTTTGTGTGCCTACTGACAGTTGTTCGCCCCCCTGTTTTTCCCCTGCTCTGCCAGCCTCGCCCACTCCTCCCTCTGCTCGCAGCACTCCACACACATCATGTAGCATTTTTTTTAAATTCTGAGATAGACTTAAACTGCTGAAAGAGGGGGGTTTCATGACCCTTTAAATTAGTAATTTAAAATACCTTTAAATTAGTATTTTATGAGAAATGCAATAAAAATTCTAAAAATATATGTTTTAATTTTTTATGGTAAATAGATATTTACTATTCAAGTTAAAATAGCTATTTTTATTTGTACATTTTTAGAGCATTTTTTCTTGTGATACAGAGACAAATTTTCAGCATCACTACTTTTGTCATATAATTTTTCCGAAATCTATCCTCGTTTCTTAGAATTTTATGTCAAAAACTGCTGAGTAAGATCTTTGTTTAATATTATTAAAATTAATACCTTTTTTATATATAAAAATGTGTTAAATTGATTGAAGTCATTTATAATGTTACAAAATCCCCAAATATCTTGAATAAAATTGTATTATAGTTCATGCAAAAATCATGGTTCAGGTTTAAATCAACTTCTGTTGCATTATATCAATTGAGCATCAAATTATGTTAAAAGGGTATATTTTTTGCAAAAGATAGCCAAAAATACATTGCATGGATCTAAACTATGCACTTTTTATTTTATGCCAAAAATCATTAAAATATTAAGTGAATATCTTATATCTTGTTCCATGAAGGTATTTTGTACATATTGTAAATAAATCAAAACTGAATATTTGATTAGTAATGTATATTATGTATATTATGGCTAAGAACCTAATTTGGACAACTTTAAAGGTGATTCTCTCAGTATTTATGTTTGTTTGTTGACATAATATCACAAAGTTGTATCTCTAAATATTATCAGCAAACTATACATCAATGGAAAGCTTAACTCAAAAAATTGACACTTATGACTGGGCTTATGGCTCAGTGTCACATAATACAGTGTTTTCTGAAAAAAAAAATTAGAATTTAAAGAAAAATCTGATTTTGGTGAACAGAATGGACAGAAAAAGAAACATAATTTATTATATTTTAATTATTTCAACCCTTTAACCTCCATTAAGAAGTTTAATTCAACTTCAAAATGGCTCTTATTTGATTATAAGTAGCTATCTGAACTATAACCCAGAATAAACAGACGTAATCTGTAAAATCAATTCTTTCTGTCCTTTCTCTTCTGTTAAAAATGTTCGTCGTTGTGTAATTTGTGGCATTGGACCTTGCGCTAAATGTCATGTCAGGTGTAAGGTATGTTCAACCTGTTCTAAAATAGAGAACCGCCTTACATAATCGAGTTTTCATGTAGTATTTGTAATTCTTAGTAATTGTTTGTGAAATTAACTAGCATTAGGTTATTTACGTAGACATCATTAAGTCAGTTCCACGTTTGGCAAACTTTTTTCCCCACAGTGCATCCAAAATATGTTGTTTTTTTTGTTGTAGTTGTAGTCTGTTGCCAGGTGCATATTTTTAGCGCCGTATCAACGGATGTAAACAACAACATTATACTGTTTTGCTGCTTTGTAAATACTCTAAAAAAGTTTTACAAGAAAATACAATCACACTTAATTAGGGTAAAATTATCATTATATTTTAAATGCAATTAACTATGACTTTTGCCTCTTTAAATTCTTAATTTGCTGCTTATTATTAGTTAGCGTTGTAGTTAGCTTTAGGTGTTGGGTAGGATTAGGGATGTAAAATAAGATGATTGCAGAATATGTACTTTATAAGTGCTGACAGAACAGCCAATATCTTAATAGGCAGGTAATAAGACACTAGTCAGAATTTATCCTAAAATGAAAAATAATAGTAATAATAATAATAATTTGAAAAAGTGTCACCAAAAATACTATTTAATAAATATACATTTCACCAAAAACGGAAAATTCTGTCATCATCTCCTCATTTTTTACTTGGTCCAAATCTTGTTAAACACATAAGAATTGTGAAGAATTCTGAAATCCTGTAACCATTGACTTTCATGCTACTGTATTTGTTTGTCCTACTATGCTTATAAACAGAGACATAAACAGCGAAAATCTGCATGGTCAGACTCCAAGTTAAATCATTTATACTAAATTGCCAAATTAATTAAATTTTATTAAGCATTATATTAAATTTTAAATGTCAGTTTTATGTTGTTATAAAATATTGCTATTGATTTTTCTATTACACATTTATTCATTCTTTTTCCTTCAGCTCAGTCCCTTTATTCATCAGGGGTCACCATAGCGGAATGAACCGAACAAACTTATTTAGCATATGTTTTTTGCAGCGGATACTTTTCCAGCTGCAATCCAGTACTGGGAAACACCCACACACACTCATTCACATTAGTTTATTTAATTTGCCTATAGTGCATGCGTTTGGACTGTGCAGGGAAACCCACGCCAACATGGGGAGCGCATGCAAACTTCACATAGAAATGCCAAAGACCCAGCCAGGACTTGAACCAGTGACCATCTTGCTGTGAGGCAACAGTGCTAACCACTGCGCCACAGTGTCACTGAGCCAAATTTATTTATTTTATTATTATTTATTTATTCATCTTTTACATAGCATTTAATTCTGTTTATGTTGATTTATTTAACAAAATCAATTTTTTTGACATTTGCACAGTGAAGTTTCCAGAGAATTCAATTAAACAGTTGCTAAAAAAGAGATTGGTATCTCAAATAAATGTTTTAGTTTTCTTGTAAACTGATCATTTTTGGTGTCACAGTGGCGCAGTGGGTAGCACAATCGCATCACAGCAGGAAGGTTGCTGGTTCGAGCCTCGGCTGGCTCAGTTGTCATTTCTGTGTGGAGTTTGCATGTTTAACCCCATGTTCGCGTGGTTTCTCCTGCGTACTCCGGTACCTGTATAGGTGAATTGGTATTTCCGTAGTGTTTGTTTGTGAATGAGTGTGTATGGATGTTTCCCAGTGATTGGTTGCAGCTAAAAGGGCATCCACTGTGTAAAAGAAATGCTGGATAAGTTGGCGGTTCATTCCGCTGTGGTGACCCCACATTAATAAAGGGACAAAGCCGAAAAGAAAAAGAATGAACAGATCAAAAATCTTTATTAATACTAACATTTAATAACTGTAATGAGAAATATTTCCTGAGATGCAAATTTGCCCTTAATAATATAATAAACATTGACTTCCATGGTATTTGTTTTTCCTACTATGGATGTCAATGGTTACAGGTTTTCAGCTTTCTTCAAAATATCTTCAACAGAACAAAGAAACTGGTTGAAGGTTTGGAACCACTTGAGGTGTGAGTCAATAGTGAGTAGATTTTCACTTTTGGGAGAACTATCCCTTTCAGATTTTCCTACTTTCCTCATTTCTTTGTAACTGTTGGTGAAATATAGCAATATGCAGGTTAAAATATCAAACCCCAGCATTATTTTTGTTCCCGTGCTGTACCCGATTACACACTTGAGTAACTGACTGTCCAAATCCAAGTGAACATTCCTAAGAGGACAACAAGAAAACAAGACAGATCTGGCAGGGCCGTCCGGAGAGGTGCCAGCTGAGACCGGTTGTCATGATGCTGTTCCTATGGCTAGATTATTTGTTTTGTTGGATCACCATCCCGCGCAACGACAGAAAACACTGCAAGAGACATTCTGCACACTCAGAGATATTTAGACCTGCCTGGTGTTCTGAAATGATTTCAGTTTGATTAGTTAAAGAACATTATTCAGCTTGTTTAATTTTAATAAATTTGAAACAGTTTCAAAAAAATCTTTTATCACGTTGTCTTCATGGGGTATTGTGTGTAGAATTTTAAGGAAATAAATTAATTGACGGCGCCACGGTGGTGTAGTGAGTAGCACGTTCGCCTTACAGCAAGAAGGTTGCTGGTTTGAGCCCCGGCTGGGTCAGTTGGCAGTCTATGTGGAGTTTGCATGTTCTCCCCGTGGTTGCGTGGGTTTCCTCCGGGTGCTCCGGTTTCCCCCACAAGTCCAAAGACATGCGGTACAGGTGAATTGGGTGAGCTAAATTGTCCGTAGTGTATGAGTGTGAATGAGTGTGTATGGATGTTTCCCAGAGATGGGTTGCAGCTGGAAGGGCATCCGCTGCGTAAAAAAACACGCTGGATAAGTTGGCGGTTCATTCCGCTGTGGCAACCCCGGATTAATAAAGGGACTAAGCCGATAAGAAAATGAATAAATGAATAAATGAATTGAATCCTATACTGTCAGTATTCTGTCCATGGGTGCCGTCTTTTGGATGAGACGATAAACCGAGGTCCTGACTCTCTGTGGTTATTAAAAATCCCATGGCACTTCCTATAAAGAGTAGGGGTGTAATCCTGGTGTCCTGGCCAAATTCCTTCTCGGCCCTTAACCATCATGGCCTCCCAATCATCTCCATCAACCAAATTGGCTCTATCCCTGTCTCTCTGCACCTATAGCTGGTGTGTGGTGAGCGCACTGGCACTGTTGGCCTGTGGTTGCGGTCGCATCATCCAAGTAGATGCTGCACACTGGGAGTGTGAAGATTGATGTGATGATTGTGAAGCGCTTTAGGTGTATGGTCATTGTGGGAATATACATTTATATAATACCATTTCAAATTAACAATAATCTACATATAACTGAAAAGTTAAACTATTTGGTTTTTAATCATATAATTTCATTAACAGCCAGGCCATGAGGGACAATAAACCTTTGTCTCCCTGACTACTGCCTGAGCAAAAGTGTTGCAAATGCTGTAAGGAGAGGTCTCAACGACTCTGCCTTTGTCTTTAGTTGATCAAAAGAAACCCCTTTTGTTCATTAACTCATGTGGCCAGGAGCTGGGCAGGATTCTATCACCTATACGTCGGTTATCATGCTGACTCCCATACTTAATTTGCATCCTTTGTTTAGCAATCTCCCCTCCTCCTAAGAAGACAATATAGACAGGACAAACTTTGTCTCAATTCAGACTCGAGATAAAACTCGCAGACTGCAAACCTCCAGTAGGCTCTGCAGACGCATGGACTTCTTGAAGACGCTGTATGACTGCAGATAAACCGACACGTCTCAATAAAAGGATTCTGCTTGTTTCGAGTCTCCTGGTCTGGGTTCTATCTCTCTTTCGGCCCATTTAGATTTTTACAATATCATACACGATAAACGCGCTATATAAATACACATTACATTACTTTACAATGCTTTTTGGAATAAGGCTGTAACATAAAAAAAATGTGGAAAAAGGGAAGCGCTATGAATACTTTCCGGATGCACTGTATCTGCGATCTTAGGTTAACTCATACGGTTTGAGTTCTGTCTACTACAATCTAATTTTGAGTTCATGTAACTAGTTTATATTGCATAAAATTTCTTTAAAACTTGTCAGAGAAACTCATTTCATATAATTAATTGCACTGCTTGATCTTGAATGTGGTTACTTTAAATCAAGCAGAACTCAATTGAACCTAGATGAAAAGTTTTGTCTGTTGTTCTTTTTTAAACTAACAATAATTTAAGCCTATATACATGCATCAGTTTTGTTTTCAGGGATGCTGTTGGTGTGAGAACAACAAAGTATGGTGTGATACAAATATTACACATCCAGTCCTGGTGTTCTGAAATGATTTCAGCTTAGTTAGTAAAAGAATATTATTTGTGCCAAAGAGCAGTGTATTTCTGCTAAGTGATTTGTGGCCAAATGCATAAAACAGGAAAATAATTATAAACAGAGAAATAAACAGAAAATCCACATGGTTGGACTCCAAGTTAAATCATTTACTACATTGTGAAAGTAATGCTTTTATTTCTCAAGGATTTTATTCATTAAGCGTTAAATTTGATTAGAAATGTCAGTTTTAGGTTGTTATAAAAGTTTGCTATCATTTTTTTCATGTTATTACTCATTTATTTATTTATTATTATTTCTGTATTTTTTGCATAACCATTTATTCTCTTTATATTCATAAAAAATGTGCACATTTGCTTTTTTGTAAAAAATATTCAAAAATATATATGAGCAGTTCCATGCAAATGTCATCGCATGAATAAAAATTAAGTTTTCACCAAAATACGGACACAGTTTTTTGAGTAAGCAAGTGTTTTACAGTAGTTTAGAAATACTCCAAAATGTCTCTGGCAATGTTTAAAACAAGTGTATTTGATTTACCAAAGTCACACAAGTGGCAATTTCACATCGGTCACGTCCATAACAACACTTTTTCCTCATCAATGCAAAAATATTATTCATTCATTTTCTTTTCGACTAAGTCCCTTTATTAATCCGGGGTCGCCACAGAGGAATGAATCGCCAACTTATTCAGCATTATATCCAACAACTTATCCAGGATGCCCTTCCAGCCGCAACCCATCTCTGGGAAAGCAAAAATATCAAATCAAATAAAATCCATCATGTTCGTTCTAAAGAGAGCCAGCGCTTCTCCTTTTGAGTATTGTTATTTCTTTTGGGTTGTGCAGTTTAATTCACAGAATGTCTACAAAGTATGTAGCATACTGCAAACTCGCGTGCCTTTTTGGTCACACACATAACGCATGTGTATTTTCCTCATTTAAAGAACAAAACATGTTTACAGATTGATATTTTTCTGATCTTATAACTCTGCAGTCAGTTCTGGAAAATATAAAAAGATGTTTGAAAATAATGTTACTATATGCTTTTTATGTGAGTTTTTACTGAAAATGTCACATCCATAACGCTTGAATTGCTCATCTTTCTTTCTTTCTTTCTTTCTTTCTTTCTTTCTTTCTTTCTTTCT
>CAIGQQ010006939.1:2011597-2037863 GCA_903798035.1 Danio albolineatus
GTGCGTGCGTGCGTGCGTGCGTGCGTGCGTGCGTGCGTGCGTGCGTGCGTGCGTGTGTGTGTGTGTGTATATGAAGTCAGAATTATTAAACCCTGAACTATTAGCCCTCCTGTTTATTTTTTTTTACACATTTCTTAACATAATAAAACAAAAAAGACTTTCTCCAGAAGAAAAAATATTATCAGACATACTGTGAAAATTTCCTGACTCTGTTAAACATCATTTTGGAAATATTTTAAAAAGAAGAAAAATCAAAGGGGGTTTAATAATTCTGATTTCATATACTTTTTTTATCTACACACACACTGTAAAAATGCAGTAGATTTTACAGTATTACTGGCAATTCATTTGGTTTTCAGTAATACTGTAAAATTTACAAGTGCGCTGTAAATTAACAATTGTAATTATTCATTTACAGTGGACTTGCCAACTTTAAAGTATTACTAACAATTTTTACAGTATTACTGGCTAAATTTACTAGCGCACTGTACATGAATAATTTTACAAGCAAATTTACAAGTGCATTACATTAACTTGTACATTAACAATTAATTTTAGTACAAGCGCATTGTAAACAAATTAATTACAATTAATTACCTGTGCACTTTTAAAATTTACAGTGTTGCTGGCTCTTTTTACAGTATTACTGGTAAAATTTACAAATGCAGTGTGAATTAACAATTACAATTGTGCAGTAAAACTACAGCAGTTGTAATTGTTAATTCACAGTGCATTTGTAAATTTTACAGTATTACTAGCAACCAAATTTGCCAGTAATACTCAAAATTTTACAGCAACTTTTTCGGTCGTATACATGCTTCGGTCAATCAAATTTATAAATGTAATTAAATGACATCTAACGCATTAATAAAATGTATGTTTTCAGTGTTTAGTGACTATTTTAGAGGTTAAGAGGTAGTTCAAACTATACAAATGATGAGTCTAAATTTTCTTTTTTTAGGCTACATATAGATAAAAATCCCTATTTTACAAGAAACATGTTTTTTGAATACTTGAGATGTCAATTTGTGCTCTAGAACTGCTAGTTTCAGACTGCTGAATGATATTTTTCCTACCGTTGATTGGTGCGATTGAATGCATCACAGTGGTATGAACCGTCATGGGGCTCAAATGTATATTATATTATACATTTTTAATTATTAATATTTAAGAAAGCTAATATTGAAGAAAGCGATTTCTTACTGTTAAAGGGCTGACCTATCGTACATCTTGTTTTGATGTCCTTCAGTGTGGATCGAGCGTTAATAAGGGGCCCAATCAATGCCCCCCAGACCCCCCTGTAATTCGCATCATGCATATAGGTGCACTGGGTGCAGTAAATGTACTACAGCCTTCAGAATCACTTTCAGGAAGACAAACACATTTAGTTTTAATCATTATCCATAGTTAAACCAATATACAATGTTTTTTTTTTTTTTTAATGAACACACATTAACACACAAGAACCCCGCGATTCTTCGGCTACTATGAGAAAGGCTGGTCTCATGAATGCTAATTACATGCCGTGACGCTCAGCGCTCTGATTGGCTGAGAAGAAGACTTCGCGCTAGTCAGTTCGCGCAGCAACGAATCCCGCTAAGCGAAAGCAGTGGCCTCATGAATATTCATTACGCTGCGTGGCTGGACGCTCCAGAATGGTTACCAAGCAACGCCGGCGCGACCTGTTCGGATATTCATGAGCACGTTGTTTACCATAGTAGGTTTTGTAATTTTCGTCAGCGTTGCCCGCCTAGTGACTTCCTCCTGTCATATAGATGCGCAGGATCGAGCGCGTGTCAAATGGAACAATGTAACTGATCGGAGTTGACAGCCTCAGCCGAGAGGTTACTGATTAATCTGGCTCCATAACCATAGATAAGGGCACGAGATCCGCCTGGATGACAGGAGAATGACAGCAGGTCCGCATTGAACATTTCACTGTCTTCTTCTCAAGGTAGGCGCCAGCGGTGATTGATTTACCTCAGCTTTTAATGCCGCTCTGTTATCTGATATGACGAATAAATCTGTTTAATTACTTACAGTATTTATTTTGCTCCAATGGTGATTTACGATCTAACGTTATTCCAATGATGTGCTTGCAAAATCATAAATGACACGTGATTAATGCATGGGCTAATGTACAGCTGTGTTTGTGCAAAACTCTGCTGTTTTATATTTCATAACCTTATATTGAAAATATCCTTAACAAACCTTACGGGAGAACAGTTACACACAGTAACTTTATCTTTATTCTACTTTAGAAAAACATCATAACACTTATCATTTTATTATTATTATTATTTAAGTATATAAAAACCTTTATTGATCTCTGACGAAATCAAATCAGCTCAAGAAACTGTATAGATCCAAAATGGGGGATTTGCTTTAGAAAACATACAGTCCTCGACAGCACTGAAGAACCTTTAGCTTCCGAAGTGCCGGATGCTGTTACACAAGTTTGTGCTGATTTGCCCTGGAAAAAAAGTACATAGTGTTTTCGCCACTTTGCTCCAGTTGGGATGAAGTTTTACTTTAGTCCTATATTACTGGAATAAAGTTCCCCTGCCTAGGGGTGTACGAGAGAGGTGTTGATGCGAACCGAAGCAGCACCGAGCCGTGTTAATTTACGTCGTCCCATGCAGCGCTGGATTTGATCGGACTACTAAGTAGGGATTTTGTTTCAGTGCGGAGGTAATGAGCAAATTGTTGTTGGCTCGTATCCTCTCTTCCTTCTGTCGTGCCGAAAAGCCGTTTCTGGGTGCTCGTTTCTTTTGAAGAATCGCCCAGAAAGTTCCGTCATTTTTTAAAGTATAACGCGTCATAGCCGGTTCAGATGTTTTTACGTCAGGCGGAAAGTGAGCGCAGTCATAACGAAAATATATCTCGTCTCTCATCATAACTTGGTACTTTTATTTTCATTTCTGTTATGACAGGTTTATTTTCAGAGCTTTAACTTAATTTTCTTGAGAAACTGGAAGCTGTTAATTTCATAATTGTAAAAAGTGACCTTATCGTTTTGTTTAACAATTAAACTTAGGTTTTCGTTCTTGATAGTTTATATATTAAGTATTTTTATCTGAAAGTGTGCAGGAAGAAACTTCAAACTGATGAAAGTAGACTTTTTAATCAAATAAGATATTTTTTAATCATTGTAATAATAAATGTCGTTGCTTTTGGCCACTTACGAATCAACCTTATCAGTCTCAGACATGTCCGTGTGTGTAACAGTACCCTGGCCCCAGAGACCTTTAAATACATTTCAAAAACCAATTCACCACGTGGTGTAAAGTGAGACGCCTCCAGCTTTCCAGCTGCCCAGAGCTGGTTGGAAAGTTTTAGCCAAGTGCCTTCAGGACAGTCAAGCCATGGATGTTTGTTAGGACTCCTTTTCGCGTACAGCCATCATCTTTGCACCTTTTGTGAAAATTAAAAATCATCTTGGATGTTCTTCTAACATGTGACCTTCTGTTGTTATGTCTTAAAGGGAAATTAGCTTTGAATGGGGAACATAATTCGCGTGCTACCCAAGTTCAGGCAGGATCTTACACACGCCTGGAGACGGGGAACGCACCTGCCTCTCTCCCTCGACCTGTAGACTCATTCATCAGCACCAGCCGTCTTTAATGGGATAAACTATCTCCAGAGGTCAGGCTGATCTAAACTCAAGTAAGACCCTCAAGCTTGCTCATTTCTTCTTAATTGTCACTTTACATCCTAAGGCCTCCGCATGGTACTCTGGTTGAAAGATCAAGACAAACTGTCCGACATGTCCACCGGGACGGAAAGGATAGAGATGAAGAAGGAGGGGGTGCCGCCGGCATACCACCACTCCAACGGGTCGGTCCATCCGGTTATACTACCAGAGAACCCGGAGGAGGTACCCCAAACCCCCGGAGAGTACGAACTCACAGAGGTGACCTCTCTACCGGACTGCGGCGATCAGGAGAATGAGCGTCCGGACATGGTGGTCCTCGACTGTCGGGCCAACGCGAAAGGCCAGAGGGAAGAGGACGCACTTCTGGAGAACGCCAGCCAAAGCAATGAGAGTGATGACACTAGTACGGACCAAAGCCCGGTGCCGCCGGCTCCACTTAAGGAAACGTCCTTCTCTATTGGACTCCAGGTTTTGATCCCTTTCCTGCTGGCAGGGTTTGGGACAGTTGCAGCTGGCATGGTACTGGACATTGTTCAGGTGAGTAAAACCCAAATTTCCTGGAGTTTGGTGTCAATTTTTTAAAGTTAAATGAATCGCTGCTAACTAGGGGTTTATTATCTGCCTGTTATTAAGATATTGGCTGTTTATTAGTACTTATAAACATCCCTACATGCCTAATCCTACCTAATACCCAGTTATTAGCTTAATAACTATTAATAAACAGCAAATTAGGGGCTTATTGAGCTGTTAATGTTTTATTAATAGAACGAATTGTGGCTTAAAATAAAGTGTGGCCAAGATTTATCTTTATCTCAAGAGATTAAAGAAAGTGCTTCAAAGCAAATATCAGAATACACTAGTAAAGCTTATTCTGTGAGTTTGCATGCTTGGGATGCCATAAACAGAAAGCCGTAAGTCAAATATGTTTTTCAAATGCTCTTCGGTGTTAAAGAGCAGCAGAGCATGTCCTGCGTTAGATGTTCACATAACAGTTTCTTTCCAAATAAGCAGTGAGCACGTGCTGCCCCGTGCTAAGGGTTTCCCTTGCCCCTAACAGCATGTGGAAGGGTGTCATGGAGTTGTTTTTCAAGCAATGGACATGTAAGGCGTATAAATAATTGAACAAATGTTAAGAACTAAATGGGGTCTATTTTCAGCCAGCGATAAACTGCCACCGAATCACTTTAGCAATTTAGTGATTTTATATACACATGCAGCATATTAAATGCAAGGGAAGTGTCTGCTTTAATGTTTCAAATCACTATTGTGATAAATAATATATCATAAAATGCATTATAATTTTAGCATAACAGATATTCAAATAAAAATGAACACATACTTATTAAAACATATAAAATAATAAGTCTGGTTGACAAATGAATAAAATCTGGTGGGTTTAAAGCAGTGGTTCTCAACTAGTTTGGCCATGGGGCCCACATTTTTGCATGGTCATCAAGCCGCGGCCCAAATTTTTATGATATAATTTTAGGAATTATAATAATTTGTATTTGTATTTATAATAATTGTATAATAATGTATTTATTTGTTAACATACACAAGTAGTGACAGATAAATCATAATAAAATCACCAAGACTTACAAATAAACAATATTTTAGTGCTGTCATTTAACAAAATGTATCAAATTATAGAAATATTACAAAGTTAAAACGACAAATACTGTAAACGGTGGTTAGGGTGAGGAAAGGTTCAGTTACCATGCGCTAAACTGAACTTTTGTCGCACGCAAATTAAAAAAAGTCCGATATAAGCAACATACATTAAAAATTTAAGTTTTTTTGACCACACACTCCGCAACCCACTAAAAAAGTTGAGAAACACTGGTTTAAAGGATAGCGGCAAACACTTAAAACGACAGTCACATAGTATTTTGGGGCAATATTTAGATAGGGTCATTTAATATGTCGTCAAAGAAGTACATTTTATTTATATAGCTATGTTTATTTCCAATCCACTCGATGCAGTACAGTCCTGCATGTGTGTGTGTTTTTACAGTCGGCAGGTTTAAAAATAAGGAGCACATCCCTGCTGACAGGCTGTATATTTTTTAAGGTCAGTGTAATAAAGAATAAAGTCAGCTGTGTCCACTTTAAATCCATATACGCCACGTTGTGCAATGTACTTTTAATTCTAAGTAGAAAAACTGGTTTTGAAGAGGAAGTATTTTAGAAGATGTAGCTGAGTAACACCAATAAGTGTTAAAGATCTTTATCCCTTGATGCAGTTTCCTTGCTATAGTGCGGTTAGCAAGAAATGAAAGAGTTATAGTGGCGTATTTAGCTCACTGCTTTTTAAAATAGTTCATTAAAATGCTTCCGGCTGCTTAAAGAATGATTCCATAGTGTTGCTTAGATGAGTAATCTGCACCAGCTACCTACAGAAAGCGCACTAGTTTACAGATGGACATCACTTTCCGTAGTACCCTGAGAAAAAAATGGTTAACCACATGGGACTTTCAGAAGCGGGGTTTCATGCTTACCTCACTTCCTTAGATAATCGAAAGATAGAAATCATGTATTTGAAATGCAAAGAGCGATTGTTTATTACTTGTTTTCTAAGGAAAGGGTGTAGACCTGTGGATTTTATAACCAATTGTGTGCACTTCTCACATATCTATTGTAGACGCCATGAGTTTTATAGTCTTATCCAGAATGGAAACTTGTTTTGCAGCTGGATTGGAGTTATTTTTTTGCTTTACTCTGATGATGTGGAATGTATTGTGCTAGAAAAGCTCAAGTCAGACCTGTTTGTGCTTAAATCTGAATGTGTGTTAAACTATTTTTACCACAAGGACAACAGACTAAACATTAAGGACTCTAGGAGTTTTATTATGTACAAGATAATGCCGAAAGAGTCGTTCTTTAGGTTACGTCAATGTGTCATGCAAAGATAAGAGGTTATTTCATATTGTAGTGTCACTAAGACTATAAACTATAGATTATATAGATCTGGCTATGCTGTTCCAGTTTTCTTCAAAATGTCTTCTTGTGTCACAGAAGAAAATGTCATATACTCCCTTCTTTGCTGTTGATGGTTTAGTTAAGAGCCTTTAAGCATGTATAAGGGAGTCATTGAAATACTCATTTCAAAAACCCTGTAGTGTAATTAGGGGTTGTTGCAAGACTTTGAACGTTTATGACTTAAAAAAAACATAACTTTTATGTTACAAGGTCAGTGAAGTTACCATATATTGTTCTTCGTTCGATAAAGGGTTAACACCAGTGGAACTTTTCAAAGTTCTTTTAGTGAAAAAGGTTTCATAGGATTTAAAAAAAAAATTAAGAACAGTTATAGCCAGTAAAAGTGGTACGGTATGGGTCACCTTTATCAGGCTTGCGTTTCCACTGCCAAAAGGGTACCAGTGGTACAACAGAAAGTTTCAGTCGACGTCATTCTCTCTGGAGGAAATGTCAAAGTAAAACTGTACAAGTCGTTCACATGTCATATGAGAAGCACAAAAGAGATGCTTTATACACAAATACTGGTGTATAAATGTTCATTGCTAACCTTTCTATTAACATGATTTGATTATAACTGCAGATCAATGATAGCCTTCTGTAACGTCTGCAATTATATAAAATAAATAAATAAATGCAACATGTATGAACACACACAGCCCCTTACAGTCTCCGATATGTTACCAATTACAGAAAAACTACACACAGCATACATTTAGTCCTTATTTGGGCTCAAAAACAACACGAAATATAGCCCACAGTCAGTGCAAACCTCTCATCTGCATCTTTATTCTTCACCAGCACATTAAACCTCTGTTAGAGAGTAATTCCGTCATTTAGAATTTATAATGGTCCAAAGGGTGATGATAGTTGTTAAACATGGCAGTTTGTTCATGTTTTAGGTTGCTGAAAGAATCATTTGCTCCTTTGTTTTTTCAGCTTCTCTTTGTTTTTACGTGCTATATTCTCACGTTTGTCCGTTTCTGAAAGGATCAGATGTCAGAAGCACTTCAGTAATCACACGCACATTATTATCATCAGCTGAAGAAGTTCATTATGTCAGATACAGACTCGCGACAAGCGCATGTGAGAAAGCGAAACCGCTCGCGCTTTAGCCTTGTAAACAACTACGTGGCACAGGGTAGATTCTGCTCTTCTTCTTGGCTTTGTGGCTGTTCATCAAGATGACGACAAGATGACATAACACTGTCGCAAATGAGTTTGGTGTTGTGATCTTCCTTTCGAGTGTGCATGTAGCTCGAGCAACCTGAAAATATGCGGATTTTGTTTGATTCAGACGTTTTGAAATGAAACTTATGAGACGACTGTTGCTTAATTTTATTGGTGATTCCAAATATGTAAGCTTGGCTAACAGTTTTGGAGAATTTGATGTTTTCCCATTCAGACAGAATGCCCAAGCATACTGCCCGAGATGCGCTTCAAAAATGGCCGTCAGATGAAATTACTTGCCTTAAAAGGACTTTGCTGTAGTGGAGTTTCTAGTATTCCTAATATTTCTGTTTAAGAATTGTCTATTGAAAGGTTCTTTGAGGAACAAAAAAAAGTTATTTTACATTGAGGCAACCCCACTCCCCTATTTGGAAACTTTAAAAAATAATATTATTTATTTTGAATACTGTAGTATTAGATACTTGCAACAACATAAGGCATATTTTAGCATGCACATAAACGACTGCAGGTTCACCGGTGTTAAACACAACCCAGGTTGGTAGAGTGTCTTCAGAATTCCTCTGTGACCTTATACGCTGAGCCTTGGAGACCAAGGTGCTGGAAGTGAGGAACGTTGCCAGCCAACATTACACAATCCTGCAATTCGAGACCCCCCTCTGGTTGCATGCCTGCACTGCTGTGCGTCAAGTTCGCAGAACCCATGGAGGCACATGGAAGCACTGGCCAGGACTACGCTGTTCCCCTGAAGACAACATCGTACTGGGGGAGGGAGATAGACAGAGTAGAGGAGGTTCAGTCAAAGGGAACCGAACACAAAGTGGCTGCACGCCAGCTCCCAATTGATGTTCGTCCTTTTTTTTAAAAAAGTGGCCCCTGCACTGCCAAAGGCTCAAGCAAAAAGAAGCGGCCATTAAAACCCACCCATTAGAAGCTGCACCGCTCGAACTCCTCAACTAGTGCTTCTTGATTTGTTGTCTTATGTTTACCTTTCACTTTTTCTCGAACTTCACGTTAGCAGTGCCCGCCGTGCTTTCTCGCTATCTTTATGTGCTGACAAGATGCTAGAATTGATTTAGCTAGTCAGTGTCAGGCCTGTAATTGCTGTGCACCAGTGGGAATGGCTCTAAAGATAAGCACTCTTTCTACGTATTGATCTATACCGCTCGCTGCTGCAATGCATCTAAGGCACTGCAGCCTAATGGAAAAAAAACAGCCTGCCAGTTACCAGAGTCATCAACATTAGCCGTCTCAAGACAGACGCTTGGAAGAGAACTAAATGGACGAAAGCGTCAATAGACCTGGATTTGGCCTGAGTTTAACATTGGCAGATGATAAGCTCACTGCTATCACTGGTTTTCCTCTTGGAAGTGTAGAAAGGTTTGTTGTAAAAGGAGCAGTATTTGGTTATTTTAAG
This sequence comes from Danio albolineatus, assembly GCA_903798035.1. Classification (NCBI taxonomy): domain Eukaryota; kingdom Metazoa; phylum Chordata; class Actinopteri; order Cypriniformes; family Danionidae; genus Danio; species Danio albolineatus. The sequence continues at coordinate 2,020,834 of CAIGQQ010006939.1, forward strand.
CGGCTTATTTAACATGCAGGAGAATTTATCGCTCAGAAGCTAAACGTGAAACAGGATTTTCTGATTGAGAGTCAAAAATTAGACATCCCATTTTGGTGTTTACGTTAATTTAGGTTTACAGATATGATTTTACATTCTAACATACTAAATGCAAATATTTCAGAATACATTAGTGAAAATGTCAAAATATGGTTGAAATAATGCTCCGTTTTGATGGAAAATGTAAATAGTATTCTTATTCTGACCTGCACTTCTTAAAATATCTAAAAGAATAAGTGATCATATTAAATTTGATTATATTTTATGTTACAAAAACTTATTGTAGGAAAATGGGCAAAACCTTGTTTAAAGCAGTAGTTCTCAAACTTATTTCACCAAGTACCACCCCAGAAAAAACTTTTCAAGGACCACCATAATGACCAGTATTGAAATACAGTAGTGTAACGGGCCTAATTAAGCAGCTTAAGGCAGATTAATTCCTATTATTAAGAATATGTATTATTGTCAGCCACTTTAAACATTATAAATATTTCATACATTAACTGTGCTTGCAGAAATCAAAAACAAAAACAAACAAAAAAATACACTGTTCAAATTAAAATGTGCTTTTAAAAGTTAATTAAAAATAGCACTGTTCTTAAAAAGTCAAAAGAAAACTACTGTAAAGTATTAATGTATAGTAGCCTTTTCATCAAAACCTGGAAAAGTTGCTTGGACCTGACGGATATAGGCTTCATGTCATGCAAATATATAATTTTTTTTTATACATTTAGAAATATAAGCATGCACACTTGACATATTTGAATTAATCACATCCAAATGAATTAGCCTAAAACTGATGTAACAAACTAAATCGAAAGCCACGCTGCTTTACAAAACGATTAACTTTATAAATCGGAAACACGCATTATTTTACACAACTACGAGCATGCAGCATGGGGAAATTCACAACACAGCAGGACAGGTCTGGCGCGTATCTGCTCTGCAAGTGTCGCACATGCTCTTTCTCTGGCTCTGCGCCAAGTAGATTGATTTTTTACATCTGATGACGCGATGCACTAAAGAAAACATTCTAAGCACACGGGTGTAAGCGTACACTTCAGGGAACAGCCAATGTTGTCTGATCACATGAGTCTGAGTGTTATCGTGCGCGTCAAAGGGTTAAAAGTGTGTTCGTTTTATTCTTTTATTATTCAGCGATTCTTCCGCGTACTGCTCAAAGGAATCAAAGTATCACAGTTTGAGAACCACTAGTTTAAAGGATAAAAATTGAGGGAAAATATGATGATCACTGTAATGTGTAAATAAATATATTTGTTATTGTCATCAAAGGATTTTCGTGCCTTCTATCGTTACACTGAATAACATTTAGGCATTAACATTTAGTATCATTCATATGACAATTAAAAACCCATCTCTTCCATGACCACCATGGAACAAAACAGGACCCCCTCTCCCCCCACCACACCACACAACAACCTCAAAACTGAGTATGCTTCACACAGGCGAGTGGGCTTGACAAACCACCTGTAGAAAACACACTCTTTCATCTCTCCATCAATTTAACCAACACTTACCCCAGTTTTGCACATTACGCACCAGACACTTTCACACAATCAGAATCAGAATCAGTTTTATCTCTTTTACACAGAGATGCAGTCAGTCCAACGATCTGGATGTTGAGATGTATGTACAGATTTGTTATAAATATACAGGTTATAAGGTGCTGTGCACAAATGCATAAGGAGAAGTATTGCATTGCATATTGTTATAAGGTGCTGTGTACAAATGCATAAGGAGAAGTATTGCATTGTATATTGTTAAAAGGTGTTGTGTACAAGCGCGTATGAGAAAGTATTGCTCGTTTATTGCACAATAGGAAAAATATTAACTGTTCATGAGGTAGATGGCCTGAGGAAAGAAACTTGTCCTGTGTCTGACTGTTTTTGTGCTCGGTGCTCTGTAGCGCAGACCAGATGGTAACAGTTCAAACAGGAAGTGTGCTGGGTGCGAGGCGTCCAAGGTGATTTTGCGAGCCCTTTTACTCACTCTGGAAGAGTACAGTTCTTGAAGTGTAGGAAGGGTAGTGCCAATCACTTCATATCTATTAAAAACGACAACATTGTACATTTATCATATGCTTCACACAGGTGAGTGGGCTTAACAAGCACTCCTCTTACCTTCTTACTCCAACACTTAATTCTTTGAGCATTAACAGTTCCTTTGTATGATTAGCACTGTATTGCCTCTTTTTGTTGTATCGCTGAATGCCTCCTCAAATCTAAAAAGCGTCTACTATATGACTAAATGTAAATGCATTTTAGGTGGTGCCTTTTGGTGTATGTGACTTCAGAGTAAACCAAACTGAATGACTTTCCTTTAATTAAGACTATTGAATCGCAGGTCATGATCAAATGCAATGACATCCAACAGATATCATGTTCAAGTTCCAGCATGGCCTACAGAAGATCTCTAAGTGTAATCTGGCTGTAATGTTTAGACCAGAGTTGGCCAAACTTTTTCTTACGAAGGGCCAAAAACCAACTTGATTGAGGGGGGTGGGCCGAAGTTAAAAATACCAAATCTATTAAATGGTAATTTCCTATTTAGAAAAAATTCTTTGATCATATTATTATAATTTTTTAAATATATAAATTCTAATAAACTTCTTACAATAAAAAACATAAACACATTTATAACACAATGTTGTTCAATGAGTCAAGCTGCCTTTGCCTTGATTTGCTCGTCGATGTCTTGTGTATTGTCCTCAATCTTTGAGTGACAGTATTTACATTTTTAAAAATCAGATTCATGCACAACATTTAATCGAAACAATTAATTTTAATTTACCTTTTTTAGCTCAACTATTAAACAAACAAAAGTTTATGTTAAATTAGAAATGATGATCTTTGTTGAAGGCATTTGCAGCAAACTTCGTTCTAAATCTCTTCTCAGATGAGGTGGTGGGCCAAATTATAGGTCACCATGGGCCAAGTTTGACCTGCGCGCCCTACTTTGGGCATCTCTGGTTTAGACACTAAAACGTTTCTCTTCATCAACAGCATTGGACAGTGTTCACGGAGGTGACTGAAGTCTTTATCCTGGTGCCTGCTCTCCTGGGCCTGAAAGGGAACTTGGAGATGACCCTTGCGTCCAGACTGTCTACCGCGGTAAGGATAATATTGCACACATTGGCTTTCTAACGGACAGAAGAATGGCTTACGTGTTTATTTGGTCTGTATAGAGTAAATTTTGATGAAATGGGACGACTTTAACTGGATATTTAATCAAAACTCGACCTCGTGATCACCAGAATATTATAATACCAAGAATCATGTTCTTGGTATTATATATTTTTTTGTTTTCCATGTTAAAAGCAGAAAACAAGCAGTATCTTTTTAAAATAAAACAACTCTTGTATATCTTGTAAAATAATATTGAATTTTATAACATAATATAATATTTCTTGCATCTTTTTTAAACAAATATTTTAATGTAAATAAGAATCTGTAAACACTTGGTTCAATGGGCTCGTTGCTTTCAGGTCTGCCCAAGCTCGTCACCTCTATCAAGCTGACCAATCATAGAAATTGCTCTAAACTTCGTCACAATGTATAGTTACATTTTTGTGAGGTGCGAGTAAGTGTCAGGGGTATAGACCGCATGCAGGCTGCGCTGGGCCATACGCTTGCGCTTGACACAGAAGTATAAACAGCAGGGTCGTGTGACTCCACATGCAGTAAGGAAAGTAATTTAAATGATCTGGAAAAATTTGATCGATTATTGGCTCTTAATGTCTTTTTCGATTTATTGCCCAGCCCGATTAATTAAACTTATGTTTTTTTTTGTTTTTTTTTAAAGTTACTTTGACTTATTATTGTAACTGCTAACTTGATTATATTAAGCAGAACTCAACATAAATGTGGGTACCTCCAGTATATAGTTGTTTGGACTTCCCTACTATGCACACAATGAATGTCATAAGACATTCATTTTAGGTTAGATTTAGATAATGACGTCAGGTGACCAAAATTCAATGTCTAGCCAGCGTCTAAAGACAACGTTGTTTTGACGTCCAATGCCGACGTCAAATTACATTGATATTTGGTTGAATTTAGCTTGTGTTAGAAAGTGACCAAAATCCAACGTCGAGCCAACATCGTAAACCAACATCATATTGACGTCAACTACTGAAATGTATTTGTCAGGTATGGCAGCCAAAATCCAACATCTGATAGACGTCATAGTGGTAACGCTCACACAATTCAAGCTGTAACATCATTAGACGTTTATCTTTGTTTGATCTTAGGTTAAACATTGGACATTGACGTCTACCTGACACAAAATGCAACTTCCCCACGGCGTTGGGCGGCAACGTCAATCTGACGTCGTATTGACATCCTGTGCCTGTTGGGTTCATTCTATTAACTGAAATCAAGCCAAATCAATAACTGAACTTATAATATTTAAGTTAATAATACTCTAAATGTTTTATCTATCAGTTTCCTCAAACAGTTAGAGTTAACATATCAGGCTTAGCTACCTATAGTGCATAAATGTAATCCTTTTAAGCACACAAACTCACACTCCTCACAGTTACACTTCGTACTCCAACACTTGATGCGTCTCGTCTAGACACAGTTGTGCCAGATTTGTGGCAAATCCAGACATTCTTTTGGGCCGTGGTTCTCTGAGCTCCTGCCGCAAGATTACACGTATAATCATAACACGTCCTTAAACAGCCCACGGTAACTGGTTAAATCTGGGAGCAGTGTTTGCACGCTCTCAGACGACATTGTTTTCATTTAATTACATTTGAGAGCAATGATTTAGAGTAACCATAATTAGGCCGTCCCAGTATTTATTCACCTCCGTGTCACTTCAAGCCTACATTAGGGAAATAATCTGATATGGAACAACGTGGAAGCAAGTAAATGATGTTAAAATGATGTTCATTTTTTGGGTGAATCAGTCTTGTAGATCCTTATTAAACACTTAAACTTGCTAAATGCTCTTACTTGGGTACAAAATCATACATTTAGGGAGAACTGATTTCAGTGTTGGTGGAATTTAGTGATGGGGTGAACAGAAAGTGCGGCCCCCTGTGGTCTTGAGGCCGTCTGTGTGCTGTAAATCTACAGCAAGTGCTCTGCTGCTGTATGATGTTTCTGCTAATTATCAGCAGATTAAGTGCACTGTTGGTTTCTAATGCTCTTACATCAGATTCCTTTCATAGCATTAGACTCACATGACCACATTTTTAGTTTTTTTATTCATTTCATGCCTTTGAATGTGACTCGTCCTGTTTAACATCAATGCGGATTGTTGGTCTGCGTTATTTTGGGTCTTTTTGGAGAGATTACACACTTGACTCGTTGGAAAAGCTAGTAAATTTACTCAAGGAATCTTCAATCTTGTGTCAATGTATGTTTTGTTTACACAGTGGGACATCCAGTATCAAGCGGCTTCAAAGGGGGCCTATTATCCCCCTTCTACAAGATGTAAAATGAGTCTCTGATGTCCCCAGAGTGTGTATGTGAAGTTTCAGCTTGAAATACCTTACAAATAATGCTTTATAGCTCTTTGAAACTGCCTCTTTTAGACTTTGATCCAAATTGTGGCGTTTTGGTGACTGTCGCCTTCAATTCAAATAAGATGTAATATAAAAAAATGCCTGAAAATGTACAAAAAAAAGTGTCTCTGAAGAAAGCAGTCTGCAATGTTCATTCGAGCGTCCTAAAACTGCACATTTATAATAATTTCAAGCAGGTATGTTATTATTAATGAATTTATTAGCGGTGTTGGGGGTAACCATTACAAGTTATGCGAGTTACGTAATAATAGTTCTCTTCTAAGTAAAGTAACACATTACTTTTAAAAATAAGTCATAATATTTAAGTTACTTTTTTTTGAAAATGTAATTTGAGTTATGTTTTAGTTGATTAATTACCTTTAAAAAATTTAAATGCTGAATTCAAATTAAAAATCACGCAGTCATTGATAGGCCTGTCACGATATCTATTTTTTGTTGTACGATATATTGCACCAATATATATTGCGATAAACGATATTATTGTCATTTTAACCTCTTAAGGCCCGAGGTGTTTTTGTACATGCATTTTTTTATTTCTCTTTGCTATTTGGGCTTATTGGATCCTAATTAGAATAAAACCCAAGTATCATCTATTGATAAGATGCACTTTTAGAGAAAAAGTATGTCTAAATACGTGGACTCGTGGTCCGAATTTACATGAAACACTTTTTACAGACTTTTTTTAATGCTTATTTAACATACAATTTTTGTTTAACTTGCTTTGACTATCAGAGAGTAAAAACAACATTTTTCCCCCATTTTTGGATACTTAAAAATAGTGTTTGGGACATTTCATATGCTGCAAAACAGTTGCAGGATAACACTGTATGTCTGTAACAAAATATAAAACATTCAAAGTATTTTAAATAGCCACTTAAGAGCTAAAATGTGCTGTCCATGTATGTGGACACTCAAGCCCTAGGAGGTTAAGACCATTTTAAGCCGCTTATTATATAATGCCAGAATGATAATAAAATATCATCATATGCAAGTATACTCTTCCAAAGAACACGTCATATTTTATTTTAAAGAATATTTAATTTAATTATAGTCATTTTAACAATTTAACAATTAGGCATTGGAATTAGAATGTGAAAACGCATATCCTAAATAAATAAATAATAATAAACATTAACAAAAAAATGCAAGGTAAAAAGTAACAGAGGCTGCGATATCTGCTACCAGATGTATTTTCAGTTGTCATGCACCCTCATCAAAATATACTTTAGGCATTTATGGTAAATACTATAGTGTTTTTTTTAACAATACTGACACTGACACCTCCAATAAAAATAGAGCAGTTGTGTAATCAGCTAAAATGTTGCAAGAATTGGTTTTTACGTATGGGAGATATATATGACATCACCAAAAATCATTGAGGTCATGTCCATGTATTGTGCGATAAGTCGATATATTGATTATTGTGACAGGCCTAGTCATTGAGAGAATGTGTTCAATATTGACGATTGAATCATCAAAGAAAAGGGATTATAGTCTCAATGGACAGTGATTTAACTTGAGACAAATAGGACAAAAGAAGCAAACACATTGCTTTAAACTTTCAATGCAGATATATGCAGCATGTGTAGCCCTGGGGTCAGGAAGATAACATTTATTCTGTAACATTAAGTTCTGAAAGAGATCAAGCTTCAGCCAGGTAATAAAAAGTACCGCAAAAGTAATTCAAAAGTAACGTAATACGTTACTATAAAGCAGAGCTGCATGATTCTGGCTAAACTGAGAAATAAAATCACGATTTTCTCACGATTCTGTAGATGTAAAATAAACATGAGTAGCCAATTATTGTTGTTATTTCAGAATACAACTATTCATAATTCTGATGTTGAATTATTATGTTTGAGACATAGGCTATATGCTTGCAATCTGTCATTGACAACATTATTAGACCATTTTTTTCTATTGGTAAAATCAGACGTTTGTCACTATTAGATTCCCTCTTACATTATATTCAACATTATACAGGCTAGAGTAGTTATACTGGCACTGTTAAACATTTATTCTCACGCACATCACTCTGTGTTCACTATGAAAGACAAACATACAGTATCAAATGCTTTCGTAATCATCACTCTAAGATGCGGTATTATTATTTAAATGATATGCGCTTTCGGTTTCATTTTCACTGTGCGGCTCCCAAACGATCGCTCTGTGCCACAAACTGGATGTTATTTACAACTATATTACCTGTTATTCACAGCCTATGCAGGTTCTGTTCACTAAAGTAGGCATCATTCACAGGCGCATGTGCGCCCTCCCTCCCTGAAATAACAGCTCACGCTCACGTCACATTTGATTTTACGGCTGCAAATACATCATTACATGAAGACAGAAATGACATTTTTGGGTGAATTATACCTTATAAATACAGTATGTGTCTCTGTCAACACCATTTGGAGGTGTCCACATTGCTGAACATTGTACGTAAAACAACGTGAAGACTTGTGCGGCCGCCTTTGCTTCTCTCCTGAACTTGAAAATATGATTGAATTGTATTAAGATCGTCTAGGGGGTCGAATCGAGATCGCAATCTTTTTCCGATTAATAGTGCAGCACTACTATAAAAAGTAACTAATGCAACTAGTCACTTTTTTAAGAGTACAGTGGTCCCTCGTTTATCATCAGAGTTACATTCTAAAAGTAACCCACAATAGGGGACCAATTATGCAAAAATCACTTTTATAAGGGGTTTAAACACAGTTGTGCAGCAACATTGTGTGAATATAACCAGCTTCTGATGCTAAAAATTAATTAATTCTATTTTTTTAATAATTACACTTTATTAAAACAGTCTACAGAAACACTATGATTGACATTTCCTTTTGTATGTGTCATCAGAGAGGGAAAGCCCCGCCCATTAGTGACGATTTCTCCCTCATTAACATAAACAGCCCTGTGTAAAGCCGTGGTCACACTGGACTTTTCTCCCCTTAGACTTCCATTCATACGCTTGCGAATGCGTCAGACTGGAAACGCAAGCTTTAAAGAGCCCATATTATGGATTTTTGAAAATGACCTTCCATGCAGTGTGTTACACAGCTCTAAGTGCAGTGAAATGTCCAGCTAAGGCTTAAATCTGAAAGTGCAAAGTGTTTAAAATGATTGATTCATCTATAAAAGAGTCGACTCGTTGTTTAAATGAATCGTTATTAGAACGAGTCTTTAGCCGTTTCGGCTTGACGTCAACGCGAAACATACTAGTTGCGCGCGCAGACCCCGGGAAAATTGAACTGCCCGGCCCCGCCCACAGACAGGAAGAGAAAGTGGAAGGCAACAAGCACTGTATTGCAGTAAGTGCTGTAGTATAACCAGCGGGACAGCAGTGACGTGTGATCTGAGTAATATCTAAGTAAATCTTTATACTGTTTGATGGCAGTATAAAGATTTATAGAGAAGTTATTGACAGCTTTTGCAGTATTGGTTTTCGCGTTTTGCTCTTTGTAGACGGTCCCTAAGGATCGGTCTCTGCCGCCTGCGTACAGAGTTTAATATAATGCGTCCAGCGCGTAGGAAAGCTAATTTTTAGGAAAATAAGGTTGTAGGTGATTGTATACATTGCGACGGTTGAAAAGAGGTGCTATTTGTGTAGGAACAATGTTTCGGTTATGAGTTATTGATCCGGAAAACACGAATCTGCATATCTGTTTATAACTTTACTGAACTCATCGGTATTCCGGTTAAATCATGTACCGTAGACGCTATGCTCTGAAGTGCGAGGGAAAAGCGGTGTTCTTTTCCCTACCTGGAAACCTCTTTTCCCTACCTGGAGTGGTTGGGGTTTATTTTTGGTAAAATACCTGAGAATTATGTCCCCAACATGGTGCTGTGTTCGCGTCATTTCTCTGAAGAGAGCTACATCAATCTACACGCTTACAACGCGGGATTTGTTGCACGGTTGTTGTTAAAGGATGGATCAATACCCAGTTTATTTGGACCTGCGTGTTCTTCCAGTCGTGTTGACTGTAACAAGGTAAATATGGATGTAGTTGTCTGTATTGTGTTTGCTCCGTGCAGCATGTAGCGGTAGCCATTTAGCTTACTGCCGAATGTAACTATTTGTTGGCTTACAATAGTCCATGAAGTGTTAATTATTACTGAATGTTTGTTATGATGAAGAATATAGCAATACGCTGTTGTACAACCGCAGTGATTCGTTTTCAATATGTTCTGGCATTGGGCCGTGACACGGACGTGACGTGGTGACGTGACGTGGTAGCGTCACGGAAAGGAGGTGCTTGGGGAAAAAGACTCGCTCAGACGATTCATATGGGAGTCGGTGGGAAAATGAGGTAAAAATAAATAGATATTATAAGACATCGAAAGTGTTTTTTAACCTTGCATACATATCATCCTGTTGTTTGGGACTTCAAAAAGTGAAATTTAACCGTTTACAACCCAACATATGGGCTCTTTAAGTATCGCAGTTCGCTGCGGTGTAAAGTTCAAGCTTGAGTGAACTCTGACCTGGGAAATCACAACACATGACTGCGTAAGACCAATCGAAGATCAAAACATGTCCTCTTTGGACAGAAATGTATTATATGGATATGCAATCACTCGCTTTTTAAACATCTGATCATCTTGTTTAATCCCGCCCCTTATTGCAGCACCGTACGACATGCTCAAACTCTATAATGTGACAGCAGCATTAGAAGTAGCCATCTGCCATTAAGAGTTTTCACACTGTATCTGCTGAAGATCTTGCAGGTACAGTGTGGGAGCACGGATCTCGTTCGAATTTAAAGCGACAGTCACCAAAACTGCACCATTACGATCAAAGCCTAAAAGGGGCAGATTCAAAGAATTATAAAACATTATTTGTGGGTTATTTTGAGCTGAAACTTCACACTCTAGAGACATCAGTGACTAACTTTACGTCTTGTAAAAGGCAAGGCAAGTTTATTTATATAACACATTTCATACACACTGGAAATTCAAAATGCTTTACATAACAGGAATAAAAGAGACAAATATAAGAACATAAAAACAAATAAAAGTGATTAAAAACAGATTAAAATATGTTAAAGCAGGTTATAAAAGAATTAAAAAAAGAAAAGAAAGACGTAATAGTGCAATCTGTCTGAAAAAGAGACGTATAGGTTCCCTTTTAACAGTGAATGTAACCAAATTAGCTATAATAAGTAGGTTTAATAGTTCAATTCTTGGTCTATTTTGAATATTAAGTAATAAATTGTGAAATGACGGCGGTGTTTATTTCTGGTGTCACTCCACAATGCCTGGAAGGTGACTAAGCTCCTGTTATACAGCACAGTGTTCCAGTAATATTAGGTCAGAGGGTGTTAGCTCTTGATCCTATTAAATATTACATCCCGTAAGCCCCACGCTCGCTCCACGACTTGTTTGTCAAAATGTTAACGGTTGCACTAACGTGTATCTTGTTTCTTCAGAACAAAGCACCTAATCTGGCTCTCCGCCATGCCTCATTTTATCTGAGCTTGTGTGGGCTAAAAAGCAGTCTCTGGCTCTGACCGGTTCCTCCCATGTCTCGTGGTTTTATCGGCTTGTAGGAGTGTTGTGTGCGTGACCGCCGGCCTGTTTTACGTCGAATGTTTTGCGTAGAGCTTATCATCACGGCTCGGACCCTCACTTATCTGCAAGCAGCAGCCTCTGAAAGGGTAGTTCACCCAAAAATTGAAAACTGGATCACTCCGATTTATTTATTTATTTATTTTTCTCTCTCTGAAGCATAATGTTGAGGTTATTAGTTACCATAACTATATTAGTTACTAATAGCTTTAACATAGTAACTAGTAATTAATAGCTTTTAACAGATAAAGTTATTATATATAAACATAGTTAACCTGCAGTTATATAGTATAGATGTAGGTGATGTCTATGTGTAGATCTTCAATGAAATGTATTTAGCATATGTGTTGTCCTCGAAGTTTTTGATGGTTGACATGTTTTGTGGTTGAGGTGAGGAAAGGCCCTTTATAAGATTATAGGTGTCATAAAAGTATGACCTGTGTTTTTCAGAGTCATATAAAAGTCTCTTTTTCTGTTTCTTTCTAGCAAACCCCATTACTGATATCTGATTTATTTCCCAAAAAATTCAGCATACAAAAAGAAAAACAAAACATCTAAACATTTTATAAGATTATTTTATGTGAGAACCAAAATATTTTTTACAATCTATAATATTTTTTCATTTTATTTTTAAATGAAAAAAATATAAATTTAACATAAAACAAATCTAGGCAATAAAACAATACAAAAAATGTAGAGAAAATACAGAAAATACATTTTTACATTATTATTATTATTATTATTTATTAATTTTTCATTATTATTATTATTAATATTATTATTATGAAAAGTTACACAAATTACATGAAATCACATACAGAGAAAACAAATAACAGAAAAAACAGGGCAGTCTAACTGTATTCAGGTACAGAAATTGAATAACACATAATATGAATCAAAATATTTTCTTACTTTGCTTTGTCTCGTTTCTATTACAAATATCTAAAAATTCTGAAGTTTTGTTTTCAACTTCAGTAGAAATGAGTCCAGATTAAGAGTTTTATTATAAGTAAGTAAATTACAAGTAAAAATTATCTGCCGGTGGGGTAAGTAAAAAAAAAAAAAAAAATTTCACTTTGAAATGTAGATATTTGGACTACAAATGAGACAAACATTCCAAGTAGGAAAATTTAGTTTGAGTAGTTTTTTTTTATTGCATAAATTCCAGGAATGAAGTATATGCACACAAAATCAGTCAGCCAGCCCCAGGGCTTCCAGTTAATTGTCATCCCATACAAAATCACCGCATTTACAATCTGATTTCTTTAAAAAAAACAGCGATCTTCACTGCCTGGATGAGATGCGATATAAAGTAGGTCTCAGACCAAACAAGAAGCACTGCATTAAATTATGTTTTCCTGCACCATGTCTTTAAAATATGAAAAATAAATTTCACCCCAGTATTTTTAATAGAATTTCTGCGCTTGCCTGTGGCTAATGACGGCGTCTGCATTTTAAACTTTCGTGTTTCGTCTTTTTTTACGCTTTAACAACCAAACGGATGCTTAAGTCTATTTAACTGAGTGTATTGTAATTACATTACAATGATGATGCTGTAAAAGGAACCTTATGAAAGTAAAAATATTCACATAAAGCTCCCACCGGAAGGTCATCATTGGCTGAAAAACACTAGCTGTACATGTAGCCCATTAAATACAACTCTGTAGCTTCTGATCAACTATAATTTAGACTCAAGATTTGCATATCTTGTGATGTGACTATTGCGAATATGCACATTTCGATATCGATGCGGAAAGATATATAGCCCTAAGCTAAAAAATTTTACTTATAAATAAAAAAAAAATACTCTTCCAGTTAAAACAAAAATCTAAACCTCATTAAAACAAGATAATTTCATTTCAGAACCAGAATAATGAGAATTATTCAAATTGTTTTTATACTAAAATACATTTTAAATAAAAAAATATATATTTATTGAACAAAAAATAAATCTAGACTATAAAACATTACAAAAAATAAAAACAAAAATCTTAACTTCCTTTAAACATGATACATAGAAGCAAATAATGCGTTATTTTGAGGACTTTTACATTTATAGCATTTATTACATTTATAGCACCAAATATTAACATCATTTATTTACCCAGACTTAGTTTTATTGTAAAATTGCTTTAAGAAAATATCTAAACATCTTTTCAACAAGTGAAATTTACTCGAGAAGCACATTAAAGATTATACAAAACTTAAGTGGCCACTGAAGTAAGACAATATAACAGTCATTTGACTTGGTTCATCATATTAGCCTAACTGACTTTACCAATGTTTTTTCCCAGGTCTCATTTCGTTCTGTACAGTAAATAATGACCAGCACATTATTTTGTGTTAGTCATAAAGACGGGTAAACAATGAGCGTTTTCTATTTTTAAACCTGACATCATCTGTGGAAAGAGCCAATGCAGCTCTGCTTTACCCTCATGGTGCTGTGTATGTGTGTGTGTGAGGCTTAAGAAAGGAGCAGTGGAGTGTGTGCCAGCTGCTGCTCTCTGAAGTGACCCGCTGAGGCGATTCTTCCGCACTGCGTCCTGCTCTCTGCACCGCTCACACACACACATACTCAAACTCACACATGCATACGTACATTTAGTTGACTTAAACACAAGCTGGGACTGCCCCACTCATGGCCTCCACCGCCTGTTTTTTTCCTTCTTCCTGTTGCACAGGATATTTGTAATATAGTGGAGTTCCTAATTGTGCTGTTATTGGAGTTTGAGCCAGAATTGAAATCAGATTACAGGCGGTGGGAGGAAAAGGAGACAGAGTTGTTGTTGTTTTCCTCCTTGTGTACTACAGCCATTTTCGTAAACAACCAGTATTGAGACTTTACAGTCCAGGTGAACTGGAAGTAGCTGAGAGTTATTTCAGGATGTCGATGCGCTTCCAACTGAAAAGGAATATTGAGTAGGGGGCGGGGCTTTCTTTTTGTGCATCATTCCCTCATAGCAAACTAACAGTAAAAGGGGCGTGGTTAAGAATATTGTGGCTGAAACATCAAACCAACATCATCAGAGAAGAACCGCAACTCTAAACTGTCTGAATGTTAGATTGTATGGGTGTTTCCCAGTTTTGGGTTGCAGCTGGAAGGGCACCCGATGCGTAAAAAACATATGCTTGATAAGTTGGCGGTTCATTCTGCTGTGGCGACCCCTGAGAAGTAATGGGACTAAGCCGAAGGAAAATCAATGAACTTGCACAGATTAATAATTGTTCATCTAAAGAATAACTATATTTGCTAGCAATATCAACATTTACTTTTTAATTTCACAAGGACTTTAAGTGTTATTTTAATGCTAATCTCATCGTTTTGGAGTTAGTGATTGTTAGTGACTTGAAATAAACACAAATTAAATTTTTGGAATTTCATACTAATGATGTTTTGAGAAATATATTATTTAAATGCACAGTACATATGTATATTTATCCTATTACAGACTGTTTGAACATTTAGATCAAGTATTTAAATGGAAAAAGTTAGTATTGCCTTAAATGAAAGGATCGACTAGAACCAATCCTTTTATTGACCACCTAACAACCAGTCAGCGTGGCCTAACAACCACAGAAACATGTTTGAAAAAATCTAAACATCCTTTAAATTTTAAGCATATTTTGTATTATTTTAATTGGTTTTTCTGTTTAAATAATAATATTAAGTGAATTAATATTGAAAATTAACTTTATAATTTATTGAAAATTTTGTTAAAAAGATAAAAAAAGAAAAACTGCCAAAAGAAAAATTAATTTGTGTGTTTTATTGCGATTTCACGTCATTTTTGGGTTAGTGACTTGGATAAACCATGAAAAAAGTCATTACATATTGGTAATTTTTGTAAAATGTATTATTTAAATGTACGTGTACACTCACTGGCCACTTTATTAGGTACACCTGTCCAACTGCTCGTTAACACAAATTTCTAATCAGCCAATCACATGGCAGCAACTGAGTGCATTTAGGCATGTAGACATGGTCAAGACGATCTGCTGCAGTTCAAACTGAGCATCAGAATGGGGAAGAAAGATGATTTGAATTACTTTTAACGTGGCATGGTTGTTGGTGCTAGACGTGCTTATTTGAGTATTTCAGAAACTGCTGATCTACTGGGATTTTCACACACAACCACATTTAGGGTTTACAGAGAATGGTAGGAAAAAGAGAAAATATCCAGCGGCAGTTCTGTAGGCACAAATCTTGTTGATGCCAGAGGTCAGGGGAGAATGGCCAGACTTACAACTGAGGTATGCAGAAGAGCATCTCTGAATGCACAACATGTCCAACCTTGAGGCAGATGGGCTACAGCAGCAGAAGACCACACCGGGTGCCACTCCTGTCAGCTAAGAACAGGAAACTGAGGCTACAATTCACACAGGCTCACCAAAATTGGACAATAGAAGACTGGTCAATTGTTGCCTGGTCTCGATTTCTGCTGCAACATCCGGATGGTAGGGTCAGAACTTGGTGTCAACAGCATGAAAGCATGGATCCATCCTGCCTTGCATCAACGGTTCAGGTTGGTGGTGGTAGTGGTGTAATGATGTGGGGGGTATTTTCTTGGCACATTGGGGACCATCAGTACCAATTGCGCATCTTGTAAACACCACTGCCTACCTGAGTATTGTTGCTGACCATGTGCATCCCTTTATGACGACAGTGTACCCATCTTCTGATGGCTTCTTCCAGCAGGATAACATGTCATAAAGCGTGAATCATCTAATACTGGTTTCTTGAACGTGACAATGAGTTCACTCTACTCAAATGACCTCCAAATCACCACATCTCAATCCAGTAGAGCACCTTTGAGATGTGGTGGAACAGGAGATTCGCATCATGGATGTGCAGCCAACAAATCTGCAGCTGCCTGATGCTATCATGTCAATATGGACCAAAATCTCTGAGGAATATTTCCAATACCTTGTTGAATCTATGCCATGAAGGATTAAGGCAGTTCTGAAGGCGAAAGGGGGTCCAACCTGGTACTAGTTAGGTGTACCTAATAAAGTGGCCGGTGAGTGTATATTTAAATTGTTTGAAGAATACTTGTACATTTTAATATAAAAACAGACCAAGATACCAATTGTAGTAATAAAAAGTATTGACTTGAGTACCAAGCTGTTTTCAGCCTAGAAACTGCCTAGAAACATTCAGAGCAGCAACAAAAGTAGCAACAAAAAGTCAAAGCTACCACCAACATCATCCTCACATTGTGCACAGTGACTTTTGTACTTTCAATCAGCTTGTCTCCCCAATATGTTTGAAATCTGCTTTATTTTTGTCATGCAGCGTTTAACCGAGTTTTTTAAAGCAGTGAAGTGGCGAGTTCACAGGAAGCTCAGAAGTGCTCCAGCTCTTTTGAAACACAATGAAAGGCTACAGTGAGGTGCACTGAATGCCTAACAGAGGCCGCTGCTCTCTCAAATGCATTCTGCGCACGCACTCCGGCTATTCTACTTCCTGTCTCGTTTAGGAGGGAGCTCTGGTTCCTCTGCATTTGTGTGTTGAGCTGCTGTACTTGATTTGCATTCAGACATTGTCTGCTAGGGTTTAGGTTTTCAGACTTAATAGAGTTTCAAAGAAGAAAAAAATGTACATTTTCCATAATGCATGAATTAACCTGATACACATACTGCATTCTGCTCATGTGTACTGTCCAGCAATGCATATCCTGGAATTCGCTTTCCATTGACAGAGTGAATAATGAAACAGATTTGTCTTTTTTATATAATTATTAGCTTGCAATTAGTATTAATAAAATGTATTATATTATATTATATTATATTATATTATATTATATTATATTATATTATATTATATTTATTATATTATATTATATTATATTATATTATATTATATTATATTATA
>CAIGQQ010006939.1:2038263-2091994 GCA_903798035.1 Danio albolineatus
ATATTATATTATATTATATTATATTATATTATATTATATTATATTATTAGGCCGCGGAATACGTCCCGGGAGATACGTCTTTTTGCACTCTTTGTTTTTACGAATCCACGAGGGACCGCTGCATGTGCTTTTTGATATTTTAAACATCTCTCGCAAGTGCCGTTCGCGCCCGCTGTTCTTGCATAAACCCACCAGAGGCAAAATTTTAGCGATTGACCCACCCACACGCCACACACACCCACCTAAACCCAACCAACAACTTTCGAAAAAGCAATCCAGAAAAAAATAAAAGCCCTCGTCTCATTTTTACCTTGTCTTCAGACTTTAACGCGCTCTCACCCTGATATTTACTGGATCCTTTTATTTTTTGGATTCTGCTTTTGTCTTACCTGCTTTCTGGAACCAATCCTCGCCGGACTCGAACCCCGTCGTTGTGGTCAACTTTTCTCTGCGTCTCGAGTCCGCCGACAATCACGGCGAGCTAACGGGATAAACCGGTTCCAGCGGGAAAGTTGTCCACATGAAGGCTAACAGTCGGCTGGTAAGTGCGAAAAGGAATGTCGTCACACCACCCCATAGCGTCCGTTTAAAAAAATGAAACGCAGCCATACGTACCTCTGACCACGTGATGTGCGGCCTCCAGAAACGTACGTGGGACTATGTTTTCAGAATGAGCCATGGAAGATTGAATGTAGCGGAAACCACAAAATTCATAAGTCATTTGTTTTGAGTTCTGCTAAATATAATCCATTCATGAGTTACAATAACTCTTTTTCGTTAAGTCACAGTAACCTTTTAAAAAAAATGTAAGTAAAACTAACTTGTTTCGTTTAGTGATTTTGACGGTTTTACAGTGTACATTCAATAAGAAGACAGTTTTCTTTATATATCAATGACATTTCACAACTAAACCGTTTTACTGTGTTTTTATATTTAAAAATGCAGCCTTTGTGAGCATAATAAGCTTATTTTAAAACCTAAATAATGTGTCTTGACAGAGTTGGTGTATCCAGGCAGGTAGGACACAGAGAGCCTGTGCATGGCCGAGAGCACTTGACATTAGTGTCTGTTGTGAGAGAAGATGAGATAAGTAGAAAGAGGAGGATGAGATGCATCTGTCCAGCTCATCAAACCCTCTTTTGTCTCGTGAACTGACCACTGTTTGTTCTGCTGGAAGCTGGAGCAAAGCACCAGCGAAATGTATGTTTCCTGCCGTGTGTGTGGCATTGTTTTTGTTTGCATGGAAAGATCTCAGTCTGAGGAGGATCATATCAGCTCTGTTAGTTTTTGTGCCTATTAAACAGGACATAAAAGGGATTTTGCAAAAGGAAATAACGTTGGATGAGGCTTTGTTTTGTCTGTTGGGATTTGATTGTATCATGAAATGTTTAGCTGTGATGGATTTTATTCTGCACCCTTGACTTGAAGTATTTCACTTTAGCACACAAAGCGGATGTAAACCATGCCGGTTTATTATTATTATTTTTTTATAATTATGTTTATTGGATTTTCACAATAATACAGACATGACATGATATATATCAGTAATATATTTTTAAAAAGACACGCAAATAAAGCACTAAACAAGAGAGAAAATAAAAGGAAAAAGAAAAAAGATCTGATTATAAATAAAACAGCACTGCCCCAAATCAAACAGATCAGGAAAAGGGCTAAAAACATTGCTTATTTTATTATTTTACATACTGTAATAGTTACAATATTCCTTTTAGCATGAGAAGGCAAAGACTATGTTCCAAATAATCCGAATATGGAGTCCAAACAAAAGTTTCAAATTTTTTTTTACGTGTAATACATGGGTAAGATGTTCCAGGGGAATTAACTCTTGTTAATTATTTAATCTTGTGCCAACCTTTATGTGATGGCGATTTATCACTAATCCAGTTTTTTTCTGGCAGCAAAGGTTAATAAATGATACAATTTCCAATTAGCTGATTAAAAAAATGCACCCATTAGGTATAAACCATGCAGATTTTAATACGTGATTTTTATTTATTATTATTATTTTATTTAATATTAACATTTATTAACATTTAATGTAAATGTAACAGTTAGTTGATGTTAATGTAATTTTTTTGCCTCAGAGATGAAAAACATGCCATAAACAAACAAGTGAAATCTGAAAACTGCATTTTCAACAGTATGTTTAATTCATTCTTTAACCTCGGAGCTGTCACCGTTAAGTTTACTTCCCTATAATGCAACTAAATCCTAATCTTATCAAACTATACATCACTAGAAAGAACTAAGTGTTTTGAATACATACTTTAGGTTTTTGTAATGTAGGAAGAGTAAGAAATGAAAAGCTATTTACTGTCACCACCCTTCAATCTATGGGTCCATTTATGGTTACATTTTTAAATCCTAATCTTGTAGTCTAAACATAAAGCAGTCATGACAAACTATATATCATTTAAAAGCTTAGGATATGTAGTTTTCATATCTGGTGACAATTTTACTTTGCTACAGCAATCCACATGTAAACTTATTTTTAGATAATTTCAGAGGCAAAATTCAAGTCAAATATCACAAAACTGCTGATTCTACTTTTGAATTTTATGTCTACTTTATAAATATAGTCAAAGTAGGAAATAAAATGGTTCCTCAAAACACACACAGAAATAGGGTGAGCTCTTACATGGTCAACAATGTAAACTGAATGTCAGCTTGTGGTTACGTCTGGTACTGCAGCCAAATTAAATTTCACAGAAAAGCTCAGATTTTGAGATATCAACTTTAAATTTTGAATGTATTTTCTTCAGATATTTTGCTTTATTTTTTTGTCAAATTTGGGCTAAAAGGTTTTTGTATAACACATATTTTATGTTCATTCTTTCATTCATTTATTTTCTTTTCAGCTTAGTCCCTTTATTAATCCGGAGTCAAATATTTTATGTAGTATAATAAAATGTAAATTTATTGTTTTATTTTCAAAACCTTGAAGGCACATAACTTTTATTTAACTTTTATAATTTTTGTCACCTGAGCTACAATCTGAAGACTGTCTTCTTTAAATGGCCAAGCTTAAATCTCTGCACCAAACCAATGAAGATTGTCAATTATTTAAGTTGAACTTGTCATTTTCATGTCTATGTTCAAAAAGTGGGGGCAGCAGTTAAGGGGTTAAAACTTTCAGATGTAGGTGACTTTTTTGGTACACAGAACATTATTTATAATATTTATTTCAGTTTATTTTTTCTTTCATATTTATTTATTCTTGTCACAAAACATTATTAAAGTGTCAAATTTCACTGATATATTTTTAATTAATTTAAAATTATAGTTAGTGTTACAGTTGTTTTTACTGAACAAAAATGTCATTTTTTCTCTATTTCTTTAAGTCAAAGAGTTTATTTGTTCCAAAATAAACCACAAAAATGGTTTAACGTTCCAAAATATTAAGCATTATTCCATTTTTTCCTTGGCAACAAAACGGAGGCCTCTTAACAAGGAATGTGAATTTTCCAAAAGGAAATTCCATTCTTAAAAGACACTGGGAATTAATTTTTTATTTTTTTATTGATTTCTATGTAGATTAGGGTTGTCATGATACTAGATATCGATACCAGTCGATACTGAAATTTAAAAAACGTCAATTTCCTACTAACATTTGAGCGATGTTTAGCATTTTTTCAAACACAACACTGAAAGGTTTTAAAGCTGTGATTCATCAGCGGATAGCTCGTATGTCAGCTTATAGACAAACCAGCTGATCAACGTGACTTTGAAACGCTCCAGTGTTCCTGTATCTCTGTTTACACTCAGTAAACACGTCAAACAGTTCGGTGAACTGATGACCTTCACGGCCAATCACGGTCATTTCTGTTGAGCATGTGAACACAATGGCAAATCAGCAGCGTTGAAGAACACACTCAACAGTGCTCAAATGATAGTGGGAAATGGACGATTTTAAAATTTCAGTATCCGTTGGTACTGGATTCCAGTCTTGTGAACACCCTAATGGAGACATATTTGTCCTGTAGGTCATAAGTGTAACTATTTTATGTACTGTGTGTTGATATAGATTGTAGTACAGATTTATGAAAGGAAATGAGGGTAAATTAATGACATTTTAATACAATTACACACAAAAAAATATTCAAAACAAATATTTCTTGCATCAACACATTCAAAATTATCGCAAAATCTCAAAAGAAGACTCAAATGTCTATACGGATCCACAAGAAATATTGTTTAAGGCATTTTTTTGGCTGTCTCTTTAATAGTTTTTCATCATCATGTGTTTGGCTTTAGTTACATCAGCCGTAAAGTAGTTTCAAAGCCAAAGAAAGTTATTACATTTTAATTAAAAGTTATGTTTTTCCATGTCTGTTTGTTTTTGTGTGAAAGTTATCTTAGCTTCAGGACACTGAATCCGATTGCAGAGCTAAAACATCATCTAAACGCTTCGGCTCACTCAGAGGAAAGTGCTGAAGCAGTGCTGAAACTATAATGGGAGCATTTGTAAATGGACTTCCTGTGTTCTCTCACCAGGCTAATATCGGACAAATGGATACAGCCAAGGATATGTGGAAAATGATCATGGGAAACCTCGCGCTAATTCAGGTTGGAGACCTTCTAAAAATATCAATCCTGTTTGTCTAATGTACGAGCCAAGCGTCCAGTTCACAAAGGCTTTGTTCGGGCCAGCCACGAAAATCAGATTATTTGGCAAGTTTGACTGTGAAATAAACAAGTAGACGGATTAGATCTGATGTTTACATGCCAGCTCTAAATCCATACGTGGCTTCATTTCTAAATCAGTTTAAATGATTTAGATTTTGATATCTAAAAATGAAAGCTAAATTAAAATCTAATTTAAAAACGTAAATCAAAATGCTTGAAATAAGTTTATAAAATCATTTATTTACATTTATTTTTCAGTTTTTTATTAACATGCATTTTTAGTAGTGTTGGGCAGAGATTAATTGTGATTAATTGCATCCAAGATATAAGTTTGTTTATACATAATATATGTGTATATATTTTATATATAATTGTAATGTTTATGTGGTACACATACATAGAAACTAAATTAAAAAAACTATTTTGTTAGACTGATTTAAAAATATGTATATAATTTAAATTTGATAAATCATTTGTATTATATACGTATATATTTTATATCTAAATATAAATAATTTTTTTTCATATATGCATGGCTGTGTATTTATATATACATTATAAATATACACAGTACAAACTTAAATTGTCAAAACAAACTTTTATTTTGCATTAATTGTAATTAAATTTTACCGAGCAATGAGCATTAATTTTTATTAGTAATTGTTTTGTTTTTTGCCTTGTACATTTTTGTAGTTTATTTCATTTTTATATTTAGTTATGATATAGTAATAGTTATTATAGTACTTAAAACAAAACATACACTAACTGACAAGAAAAAGCAACAAATAATAACTTGACTTTTAGTTGATCAATTGGAAAAGTGACATAAGGTAGATTTTTCAGATGAATTATCTGTTGAACTGCATCCCAATCATCACAAATACTGCAGAAGACCTGTTGGAACCCGCATGGGCCCAAGCTTCTCACAGAAATCAGTCAAGTTTGGTGAAGGAAAAATCATGGTTTGGTGTTACATTCAGTAAGGGGGCGTGCGAGAGATCTGCAGAGTGGATGACAACATCAACAGCCTGAGGTATCGAGACATTTGTGCTGCCCGTTACATCACAAACCACAGGAGAGAGCAAATTCTTCAGCAGGATAGCGCTCCTTCTCATACTTCAGCCTCCACATCAAAGTTCCTGAAAGCAAAGAAGGTCAAAGTGCTCCAGGATTGGCCAGCCCAGTCACCAGACATGAACATTATTGAGCATGTCTGGGGTAAGATAAAGGAGGAGGCATTGAAGATTAATCCAAAGAATCTTGATAAACTCTGGGAGTCCTGCAGGAACGCTTTCTTTGCCATTCCAGATGACTTTACTAATAAGTTATTTGAGTCATTGCAGAGATGTGTGGATGCAGTCCTTCAAGCTCATGGGAGTCATACACAATATAAATTATTTTTCCACTGCACCATGACTTTATATTCTATACTGTACATTATTTCTGTTAAGTGACTAAACCTTTGTCTAAGCAAAGTCAGACCTGACTGTCCTAATTAAATAATTAAATATCAAGACATGATCATATTTTATTTAGGTAAAATAAGTGTAATCTAGAGGCCTTTGTCTTTCATATAAGCCACTTCTGATACAAAATGATCAACTAGAACTCAAGTTATTATTTGTTGTTCCTAAAACTTGGATAGGTGACAAGACTTTTGTCAGGTAGTGTATTTCAGCCATAATTTTTATATTTATTTTATTTATTTAATTATTTTTTAATTTTTTTATTTAATAAATTTTATTTATTTATTTAATTTTATTTATTTTCTTTCTTTATTTATTTATTTAGTTAGTTAGTTAGTTAGTTAGTTAGTTAGTTATTTTATTACCAAACGTCTTTTTTTTTTTTGTTACATTTTTGCTTTTAGTTTCAGTTAATATCATATAAAGTTCATAGTTTTAAATGGAGCCCATGTTTGAAATTGTATGCTACTCATTTACTCTTTCCTAACATAGTGAACTAAATAACATTTACTATGTAGTGAGTATTGAATAAATGAAAATCACACTGTATAAAAAAATAAATAATAAAATGTACAGTTGCTGTGGTTGGCAGAATTTTACTGCAAAAAAAATTGAAATCATAAAGAAAGTAAAACATGTACTGTAATTTACTGCACACCAATGTTTTTGATGTAGTAACATCTATACATTATGCTTTTTTACACTTTGTTAGAAGTTGTTAGAACACAACAACAAAAAAAAGTTGTGATGTAAAAGGCATTTGTTTTTTTTTACAGCGGTTGAATGAAGTCTGTGCTGATTTATCCCTAACATGAGTAAATCCTCAGTAAAACAGTCTCCGATCATGTGAGCTTTGACTTTCCCAGATTGCACACTTTTGTTTTTTCCTGGAAATCACTCCAAAACCCAATACTGGCATGTGTGCTCTCAATGATGAAAGAGAACAAAGTAAACCTGACATGAACAGGACGAAGACTTTGAACTTGAGGAGGGAGGGATGATGGGTAACGGAGGTGTCTGAGTTCATCGTGTCCCTCTCCTGTGTTCAGGTTCAGGCCACCGTGGTCGGATTTCTGGCTTCCATCGCCGCCGTCATCTTTGGCTGGATACCAGAGGGCAACTTTAAGATAGGTCATGCCATCCTGCTCTGTGCCAGCAGCGTCGCCACCGCGTTCATCGCCTCTTTGGCTTTAGGTGAGACCACTGAGTCCTTCTGTCCTGCTGTAAACTGACACAGGAGTTCAAACTGGATATTGTGTTTGTGGAAACACCCCATAAAAAATCCCATGAAATGTTTGCACTGCATTACATCATAGTGCAACGGTTTAGATGGAACATTTTAGGACACAACATATACAAGTCAGAGTTAATAGCTCTCCTGAATTATTAGCCCCCTGTATATTTGCTCCCCAGTTTCTTTTTAACGGAGAGATTTTTTTTCAACACATTTCGAAACTTATTATAATAATAACTGATTTCTATTATCTTTACCATGATGACAGCACAAAATATTTGGCTAGATATTTTTCAAGACACTGTGTAAATGATGTGAAGTGCTTTATGAATTTAGTTTGTCAAACATAATTGTGGTTTTGATATTAGTTTGTCTCAGTTATTGGATACAATATATTTACCTAGTATTTATGCTGTGTATTTATTAAGATAAACAACATACAGTATGTTAATACAATATATGGTATGTACTCTACCGGTCAAAAGTTTGGGGTCAGTAGAATTTTTAAATAGTTTAAAATCAGCTTCTCCTGCTCACCAAAGCTGCATTTGTTTTATCAAAAAACAGTACAGATTGTAAAATTGTGAAATGTTATTGCACTTTAAAATAGCTGTTCAAAATTTGTTTATCATTTAATTTAATCACTTTTTCCAGTGATTTTAATTATGAATGTTCAGCTTCATAACTCCAGTCTTCAGTCACATGATCCTTCACAAATCACTCTATTATTATTATTATTATTATTTTATTTATTATTATTATTATTTTTTTATTGTTTTCATCATTATCATTATTATTGTCAATATTACTATTATTATTATTATCATAATTATTTTCATTATTATCAATATTATTTTCATCATCATCATTATTATTATTATTTTTATTATTATTATTATTAACATTATTATTATTATTATCATAATCATTATTATTGTCATCATCATCATTATTATTATTATTATTATCATTATTTTCATTATTATCAATATTATTATCATTATTGTCATCATCATCATTATTATTATTATTATTATTAACATTATTATTATTATCATAATCATTATTATTGTCATCATCATCATCATCATCATCATTATTATTATTATTATTATTGTCATCGTCATCATTATTATTATTATTATTATCAATATTATTATTATCATTATTATTACCATTATTATCATAATCATTATTATTATTATTATTATTATTATCATCATCATTTTTAATATTATTATTATTAATATCATCATTATTATTAGCATTATTGTTATTATCATTGTTGTTGTTGTTATTATTATTATTATTAGCATTATTATTATTATTTTTATTATTATTATTATTATTATTATTATTATCATCATCATTTTTAATATTTAGGTTTTGTAACTAAAAAAGAAATAATAATCCTAATAAAAAAAACTCTTAATTTCTCATTTCAGCACCAGAATGTAAATAAATCCTACAAAACAGGAGAAATCAAACCCGAGAATGCCTGCTCTTCATTGTTTGCCATTGACACACAATCTCCTGTGTGAATGCCACCGTTTCAACGCTTACTTGACAAATCTTTCCTCTCGTCTTCCTCCCAGGTCTTATCATGATCGGGGTTATCATCGCGTCCAGGAAGGTTGGCATAAACCCAGACAACGTGGCCACCCCTATTGCTGCCAGCCTGGGTGACCTGATCACGCTGTCGCTGCTGGCTGGCATCAGCACAGGCCTGTATAAGGAGCTGGGTGAGTCTGTGCCACTCGTCTTTGGCTGAGCTCTTTAACGGGAACACTGCTGTAATCCGATATGTTCTGTTCCGTCGGTGCTTTTTCTGATACAAATGCAGGCATGGTAGAGTTTGTAGACTTACAATTGAAGTCTGAATTATTAGCCCTCCTGAATATATATATTTTCCCAATTTCTGTTTAACGGAAAGAAGATTTTTCAACACATTTCTAAATATAATAGTTTTAATAACTCATTTCTATAAACTGATTTCTTTTATTTTTTGCCATGATCACAGTACATCATATTTCACTAGATATTTTTCAGGATACTAGTATTCAGCTTAAAGGGACATTTAAAGGCTTAACTAGGTTAATTAGGCAGGTTAGGGTAAATAGGCAAGTCATAAACAATGGGTAATTCTGTAGACAATGGAAAAAATATAGCTTGAGGAGGCAAATAATAGTGACTTTCAAATGGCTTTTAAAAAATTCAAAACTGCTTAAAATATTATAGGAAATACTGTGAAAAATGCCTTGCTCTGTTAAACATAATTTGGGATCATTTTCACAGGAGGACTAATAATTTTGACTTCAACTCTACGTTTACATTCATAGTCATTGTCAGATTTGAAACAGTAGTCAAGTGTCAGACTTTTAACTTATAATTAGGCTTACGCTGAATCTGTGCACACAAATCCTCCAAAGGAGGGCCGGCGGGCGGACGGACGGACAGACATAGATAGATAGATAGATAGATAGATAGATAGATAGATAGATAGATAGATAGATAGATAGATAGATAGATAGATAGATAGATAGATAGATAGATAGATAGATAGATAGATAGATAGATAGATAGATAGATAGAAATATAAATAGACAAACAGAGCGACAGACAGACAGACAGACAGACAGACAGACAGACAGACAGACAGACAGACAGACAGCTAGATAAATAGACAGACAGACAGACAGCTAGAAAGATAGACAGACAGAGAGACATAGACAGACAGACAGACAGACAGACAGACAGACAGACAGAGATAGACAGACAGACAGACAGACAGACAGACAGATGCATAGACCGACTGACTGACTGATTTTTGTATAGCTGAATATATACATATATAAAGATATGCTTAAATAGTTGTGTTTATAAAGGCTTTCAAACATTTTAATTAGAAACCGGTTCTTACTACTTATGAGCCTGCTTATTACTAATATATTGGCTGTTTAGTGGTGCTTTTAAAGTATGCATTAGGCATGACCATCCTTTATCCAGCCCAATACATAACCCTAGCTTACTAATTAATAAGATTAGATTAGATACATTTGATTATTGAATTAGTCATTATTGAGGCAAATGTGACTGAGAGTTTAGTATCCGTATCTTTAATGAATAAGGTTTAACATGTGAATCTGCATTATCACTAATCACGTTTTATGGCTTCCAGAGCATTTTCTGGGTTAACTGTCATAAAAAGACATAAAAGACAACCATTAACTAACACTATCATTGTTGACAAACTGTTTTGAGCTGGCCTGCTACTATTTATCAGCCTTATCACTACAAACCTACATCCAGTGTTACAGAGGCAGCTTTCATTTGCATAGCTGGAAATTTCTTTCTCCACAAACGATCTTTGAAGAGATTTCAGATTTGTTTGTCACTTGCATTTGATTGCATCACATCAATGCAGTGTTTGAAGACTGGAGCAGCGATGCTAAAAACAAATCTAGCTTTGCGTCACCAGAATTAATTCGATTTTAAAAAGCACTGCACTATAGACCCTATAGAGTGAGCTGTTTCTTCTGACGAGGTGGTCATGAGTTGTTTTGCATTTTTATTCTCCCGAGTATTGTGTTTAGTCAGATTTTCTCCGAGTCATTGTGCTGAGTCACATTGGCACTGGCGAGGCATGTTGAGACTTGTTTACTCCACCTGCTTCATCAGTTTCTTATAAACAGGAAGGCTGGATTTACACTCCATGCTTCAAATGACGGATTTTTTTCTCTCCCTTGAGGCTCAGATCAGATATGGCTAAAATAGCTCAAAATACCCCACAATTAATGTTTTATAACTCTTTGAATAAGCCACATTTAGGCTTCGATCCAAATTGTGCCTTTTTGGTGACTTCCTCTTTAAATTCAAATGAGCTTGTCAAAAGAGGGCGGAGCTACGAATGTCTGTGTGTCAGCATAGAGGTAGATACAAAACGTGGAAACCAAAGCACCCAGAGGAAACCCATGCCAACATGGGGAGAACATGAAGACTCCTATAGAAATGCCAAATGAGGCTCGAACTAGCGACCTTTTTGCTGTGAGGTGACAGTGCTAATCAGTGAGCAACCGTGCCGCCCGCATCTAAAATTCCACGCTTGTAATCATCATCATCTTCCGTAAGTACGGTGCTAAAACTCTATCGTCCCATTCACACGAGGCTTCAGCGTCAACGCTTGACAGAGGGCGTGTCTGAAGTTGGGGCTGACACGACCGTCATAGCAGCGTCAGCCAATGAAATTAGTCAACAATCAGCTACTGTCTGAGCTGGTGTATTTGCATACAGCGATATGATTGGCTGACGCTTCCGTCGGCGCTTGAAAAGTTGAGAGTCCCAACTTCTGCAGCAAGCAATGCCACTGAAGCGAAAGTGAATGGGAAGCGTTGACGCTGACGCCCCGTGTGAATGGGGCGTAATGGCGGACGGCTGCTTCTCACTCAGGGCTGTCTATGCTAATGAGAGAGTGACTGTTCCTAATGGGCGGGACTTTGAGCTGAAGAAGTGTTTCTGCAGACTGTTTTTATGAAGTGTGATTACAAAAAATAGAAATAATTACTTTTTACCTTTAGAGGCTGGTTATATTCACACACTGTTGACACACAACAGTGTTTAAACCCCTTATTAATGTGATTTTTGCATAATAGATCCCCTTTAAGGACACATCGTTGAATAAAACTTGTCTCATTATACTCATCAGACTCATGATTTCCCCCTTCAGACAAAGAGAGGTTCCAAATTGTGAGGAAATTGTCTTATTTAAATAGACATTGCGATGAGATGACACAAGAAAACGTGTTGTTAGCATTTTTGTGGCGAAAACCTTAGTATTTTGATGTGTGGTGAACAACAGCGGAGTGAGAGTGTACACAGGGAAACATTTATGGTATGATTGCATGTTTATGTGTTATCAAACCTCACACGACCAGACTGTCTGGATGTAAACATTGATAAGCGCCAAAATGAAATTAGTAGGTCAACCGTGCTTTCATCTTAGCCAACTTCTCCAGAATATGGGTGCAAAATTGCACCCAAAAGAATGTTGGTTGTTGAGATTTCTCAACCAACTTCTGTTTCCGTCTGAACTGGTGTTGAATTCCAGACTTTAAAATGGTTAGTCATGGCAGTTCAGTTTAGACTAAAATAGAGTTTTTATAAGAGTTGTTTTACAATGACTTCAACATGGACAAACAGATTTGTTTTGTTTATATAAATAAATAGCCAAATTTGTTTGATTTTTAACCCTTTACCTGCCTTCTCTACCAAACGGTTTACCATATTTTTACTCTTTTAAATAAATAATAATTTAAAGAATTTAACTAATGGTTCACACACACAAAAACATAAAACAAACATAATCCTGTTACACTACTACACTTGATTTTGCTTTTATTGTTAAAAAAAACAACAACAAAAAAACAAGAAAACATGTTAAATGAGAATCTGAAATATTTTATGCCATACTTCAAAAAATCAAGATGATTTAGTATTCAAAAATGTTTTATTTTCAATATTTTTTTTAAAATAAATTGGTCTCAAACACTCCATATTTTCAGATTTTTCACAGTATATGTACTTCTGCTACTTTTACCGGTAGCACTTTATTTCGATGGTCCATTTGAGTATTAGTAGACTCTCTACTTAATATCTGTTGATACTGAAATTCAACAGACATTTAACTGACTATAAGAAACTTTGCAAGTACATGTCAACACTAACCCTAACCCCAACCTAACAGTCTACTTATTAGTTGCAATGTAACTTAAATTCAACAAACGGACCATCAAAATAAAGTGTGACCCTTTTATCTTAAAACGACAAATCAACCATTTGGTAGAGGCTGATATTATATAAATTTTGGAATGCATTGAAAAAAAAAGCATTGAGTGTGTTAACTAGCGACATCAGGAGTTAGGAAATGCAATTTAAACATTTTTTTTCTTGGGGGGGGGCAGTGAATAATTTTTACTTTCTGATTAATCCAACAATTTTGAAGATAATTAGCCATTTTGTTTATTTAAAAGATAATTAATAATACTACATTAAGCATTATTTAACAATTATATATCAGCGAATTAAAATATATACATATCGTCACCTTAGAATTATAAGGTTCTATCTGCATTCTGAATGGTTTTGAGATATTGAGCTTCAAAGTTTTTGCATTCCATGTGTAACATTTGTTTTTTAATAAAAAGTCTCAAAATGTAAACAACTTATAAAAAAACATCCCAAAATGTAAATAAGTTGTCAATTAATAAGAATATGTCAATAACTTAATTTTTAAAAATTTTTAAATAGAACCTTATAATTCTAAGATGACGATATATTATTTTAAAAAATTAATTCTGTAAACTTTTACTTATACAAATATTAACTTTTATATATATAGCATTATAATTATATATACTAACACTATTATTAATTATTAGGATATTTGATATTGTATACAGGTTATCAGTAGAGGGTAATAAATTAAATATTAATAATCAATATATATAATATGATCTAAATAATTTATCTAATAATTTAAAAGACTTGAGGTTGAAGAACAAACGTGTAAATATCAGGCGTGTACATGTAAATAATAGTGTAAACATTGGGCGACCCCTGATGAATAAGGGAATAAGTCAAAGGAAAATGAATGAACGTATTTAATATTTACTTAACTTATTATCATTATTATTATTATTATTTTTTACATCCAGAATTCAACAATTATGCCAACCCAATGGTTTGTGCCTTCTTCGTGGCCCTGACACCCATCTGGGTCCTCATCGCCCGGCGGATTCCCTCCACCCGGGAAGTGCTGTACTCCGGCTGGGAGCCTGTCATCATCGCCATGGCCATCAGCAGGTAGGAACAGCCATTAAGATAAAGACGCTCCGTTTCCTCATGACTCTTAATGATGGATGAATCACTCACTCCCGCTGACAGTCAGTGTCAATCATTTATCTGTCACCAGAGATGTTGAAATTATTCTTATCTTTTTAAACCAGTGTCGGAGGCCTCATTCTGGATAAGACCGTATCGAACCCCAACTTCGCAGGAATGGCCGTTTTCACTCCGGTCATTAACGGTAAGCACCCGTATCTCCTCATATCTCGTGTTTCTGCCAGTTGTTACTCACGTGAGATCATTGTGTATGTTGTTTGTTTTGCCCTGCTGCAGGTGTGGGTGGTAATCTGGTGGCGGTTCAAGCCAGTCGTATCTCCACCTACCTGCATATGAACGCCCTGCCTATTGTAGAGCCAAACCCGGCCCCACGCAAATGCCCTACTCCATGGGGCACCTTCTTTGGGTCTGGTGAGTCATGTCATTTAACGTAGCATTAACAGCGTAATTATTGACTGATGAAGGTGAAGAATCAAGCACTGAAGTAACAGTACAGATATACAAATAAAATGTTTCTTTAAAAAATAGTTCAACTATAAATGTTCTTATTTTTTTATGTACTTAAACATTAAAAGTTAAAGTAATAATAACTATAAAAACAAAACTTTGACCGGATCATTTGAATCAGTGTTGCATTTACTGTAAACTAGCTCTTAAAATATCAGCTGAATCAGTGAGTCGTTATCTGTAGAGTTGCTCTGACCAGATCATTTGAATCAGTGAGTCAATAACTTATGACTCACTCTGACCAACTCATTGCAATCACTGAGTTGTTAACTATAGACAGTGTGGCTGTGAAAATATCAGTCGAATCAATGAATCGCTATCTGTAGACTTACTCTGACCAGTTCAATTGAATCAGTGAGTTGTTAACTGTTGACTCACTCTGACCAGGTCATATCAGTGAGTCATTACCTGTAGAATAACTTTGCGTTGATCATTTGAATCTGTGAGTAACTGTAGACTCGCTCTGACTGGATCATTTGAGACAGTGAGTCATTACTTGTAGAATCACTTAGAATAGATCGTTTGAATCTGTGAGGAACTGTAGACTCGCTCTGACTGGATCATTTGAATCAGTGAGTCATTACTTGTAGAGTCACTTAGAATAGATCATTTAAATCTGTGAGTAACTGTGGACTCGCTGTGACTGGATCATTTGAATCTGTGAGTCATTACCTGTAGAATCACTTAGAATAGATCATTTCAATCTGTAACCATAGACTCAATATGGCCTGATCATTTGAATCAGTGAGTCATTACCTGTAGAATCACTTTGAATAGATCATTTGAATCTGTGAGTAACTGTAGACTCGCTCTGACTGGATCATTTGAATCAGTGGGTCATTACATGTGGAATCACTCAGAATAGATAATTTCAATCTGTAACTATAGACGCACTATAGCCTGATTATTTGAATAAGTGAGTCATTAACTGTAGAATCACTATGAATACATCATTTGAATCTGTGAATGAGTAACTGTAGACTCACTATGACCGGATCATTAGAATCACTATGAATAAGATCATTTGAATCTGTGAGTGAGTAACTGTAGAGTCGCTCTGACTGGATCATTTGAAGCTGCGAGTCATTACATGTAGAATCACTTAGAATAGATCATTTGTACCAGTGAGTCATTAACTGTAGACTTGCTCTAACCAGATCAGTTGAATCAGTGAGTCATTGCCTGTAGATTCACCATGAGTAGATCATTTGAATCAGTGAGTGAGTAACTTTAGACTTGATGTGACCAAATCATTAGAATCAGTGAGTCAATACCTGTAGAATCACTATGAATAGATGATTTGAATCGGTGAGTGAGTAACTATAGACTTGCAATGACCAAATCATTAGAATCAGTGAGTCAATACCTGTAGAATTACTATGAATAGATCATTTGAATCTGTGAGTGAGTAACTGTAGAGTCACTCTGACTGGATCATTTGAATCAGTGAGTCATTACCTGTAGAATCACCATGAGTAGATCATTTGAATCAGTGAGTGAGTAACTATAGATTTGCTATGACCAAATCATTAGAATCAGTGAGTCAATACCTATAGAATCACTATGAATAGATCATTTGATTCAGTGAGTGAGTAACTATAGACTCGCTATGACCAAATCATTAGAATCGGTGAGTCCTTACCGGTAGAATTACTATGAATAGATCATTTGACTCTGTGAGTAACTGTAGACTCACTCTGACCGGATCATTAGAATTAGTCAGTCATTACCCGTAGATTCACTTTAAAATAGATAATTTGAATCACTGAACCAATTTAACAAGTTATCTTGCAAGAACTACAACTAAAAGTTTCCAAACCAGAATTGGTACAGTAAAGTACAGGTCCTTAAATACATACTTAAGTACAACGGTGAAGTAAGAATCCCATCACCGCAGAGTACTGGTCAGTAGTGCCCCGTTCATGCTTCTGAAAGACTCTCTCTGCTCATCAGGTGTGAATTCTCGCTCTGCCAAAGTGCTGTTTCTGCTGGTCGCTCCTGGTCATCTGGTCTTCCTCTACACCATTAACTCTATGCGGGGAGGACACACCACTCTCACTTACATCTTCATTGCTTTTTACCTGGCTGCTGCTCTACTACAGGTACACCTGAACATCTGTTTCTTACCACAAGGAAAAAATCTAGGATTAAAAAAAAAACTTGGGAGGGGGATTTGGAGGAAATGTGTCGTCGTATTTCAGTGCAAAAGTCGAAATTATACTTGGCATGAAAAATAAGAACTTTTATGATGTTTTTGTGCATTGGGACATTTTGTTCATATAAATACACTATCATTCAAAGATTTAGGGTTTTAAAAAGTGCTTTTATTCATAAAGGGAGCAATTATTAGATATATAATATGAATAGTTAATATTTATAGATAGACAAGTTATAGATGTAAATTTAAGAAATAGATTTTTTTACTACCTACA
Organism: Danio albolineatus; assembly: GCA_903798035.1. Lineage (NCBI taxonomy): Eukaryota > Metazoa > Chordata > Actinopteri > Cypriniformes > Danionidae > Danio > Danio albolineatus. The sequence goes on from CAIGQQ010006939.1 coordinate 2,055,444, forward strand.
CTACCTGACAAAAGTCACCTATCCAAGTTTTAGGGACAACAAATAATAACTTGACTTCTAGTTGATCATTTGGTATCAGAAGTGGCTTATATGACCGGCAAAGGCCTCTAGATTACGCTTATTTTACCAAAATAAAATATGATCATGCCTTGATTTTCAATTATTTAATAAGGACAGTAAGTAAAGTTAAGTCTTGTCACTTAACAGAAATAATGTACAGTACAGAATATAAAGTCATGATGCAGTGGAAACAGAATGAATATTGTGTATGACTCCCATGAGCTTGGAGGACTGCATCCATACATCTCTGCAATGACTCAAATAGCTTATTAATAAAGTCATCTGAAATGGCAAGGAAAGCGTTCCTGCAGGACTCCCAGAGTTCATCAAGATTCATTTTCAATGTCGCCTCCTTCATTTACCCCAGACATGCTCAATAATGTTCATGTCTGGTGACTGGGCTGGCCAATCCTGGAATAATGATATTAATTTCACAATCTTACAGTTTTTGACAAGACTTTTTTCCAAATCATTGAAAAAAAAATTAAGAATTTGGGGCTTTTGCATCTGAACTCATTGTATTTGTATATATATATATATGGTCACGCTTTATTTTAAGCTACAATTCTCACTATTAATTCTCACTATTAAGTAGTATGCAGTAGTTACTGCAAGTTATGGTATAAATTAGGATTAGAAATGTAGAATAAAATCACACAGATTATGTGCTTTTAAAAAGTGCTAAAAACAGACAACATCTTAATAATAAGCCACTGTCAATAGTGAATTGATACTTTAAAGGTGTTAGCATAATGTAAAATGTAAATCATAATATTTTTTCATTATTATCAAAAATATACTATTTTTATATTTTTTCCAACTTGGATTGCCCAGTTTTGCAATGTCTTCGGTTTTCATTTACTAGAACTACACCAGCATTCTCCACTACTCTCCTGCCTGTCTGAATTGCAGGAATGTTCCACAACTTGAAATATTACTATTATCTTTTCTTCATCTATGCAGGGTTCCCACACTTCTTGAAAGTACCTTCAAGGCCTGAAAAAGTACTTGAAAACAAACCTAGGTCAAAATCGGAAGACAAATATGAGGACAAACGTAGGGCACATAATGCACATTTTATCAATATTTCAGAAACCACATTTGATTATTAACAGTATTCATTAATTTTCCTTCGGCTTAGTTTCTTTATACATCTGGGGTTGCCACAGCGGAATGAACCACCAACTTATCCAGCATATGTTTTACACAGCGGATGCTCTTCAAGCTGCAACCCAGTACTGGAAAACATCCATACACACTCATTCACACACATCATCTACGGCCAACACGAGGAAACATGCACACTCCAAACAGAAATGCCAACTGAGCCTTCTTGCTGTGAGGTGACAATGCTAACTACTGAGCCACCATGTCAAACGGTCAATGTTCTTGAAAATGACACATTCTAAACACCATCATTAGCCTAACTTTTTCATGTAAACAAATATTAAGTGTAAGTGAAATGTGAAGTACAGTAAGGACTTTCATAGTGCTACATATGCTGGGGGAGTTAAAAAGGCTGCTTCATTTAAAGTTAATGGCGCTTTAAAATGAAATCTGCTGTTCATGAAAGAGTGGGAACCCTGTCTATGTTAAGCTGCTCTAACACAATCTACCTTGTTAAAATGTGTCATAGACTCAAAGATGAATTGAAATCGTCTGTCTTTCCATCCAGGTCATTATCCTGCTGTATCTGGCAGACTGGATGGTGAACTGGATGTGGCGTCGAGGGATGGATCCTGACAACTTCTCCATCCCCTACTTGACAGCGCTGGGAGACCTGCTGGGGACAGGCTTCCTGGCTCTGTGTTTCCACATCCTGTGGCTAATTGGAGATCGGGACACAGATGTGGGTGATTGATCCACGCTGCCTTTTCCTCTGACTCTGACTGTCCAAGCAACACACACACATGACGTCTTTATTTATAATGCCACATAGAGAAATAATATCTATATTGTTATGGCTACCACGGTTACCATGATTATATTGATGACATTATTTGCTTTAGTATCGATATAATTTCGTTGTTGTTTAGCTACCGGGAGAACGACAATCCTCATTATTTTTCAATGGGGATGTTCGGCCCGATCTTACAGCCACTGGCTGCATGTAAAGATTACACCGACCTAAACTTGAAATACTTCACGAGAGGCAAGCGAACGTAGAATGCGAAATCACCAAGTGCTACAAAATGGTTTAGTGATATAAAATTGACGGGACTCAAAAAAAAAAAAAAACATGTCTGGACCATCACGTTATTCTTAGATAGCATTTCAGCCTACTGATTGGCTCACGTGGGTCTTAAACGGGACCGGTAAAACATACATTTACAGTAAACACTGTTTAGTGAGCGCCTTGTTTGATTAACACTTTTCTAAAATCGCTTTAGTAGCTCTGCTTGTGGTTACAGAGAGACACAGCAACCAAAAGTGCTTCATTGTTTCAATGCAATCCCTGAAACACTCAAGTTGTGCAATGCCATTCGTGGGGTTGTTTAAGGTCAGCGCCGTAAGGATAAAACACCAGACTTTGCCTCAATTGCGTACATAAGTTTCCGTATCACACTAATCAAAGGCCTGAAAGACTGTTGTAAGCTTTTCAGACCGATATTGTAAAGTCCACATCCATTAATCTCCCAAATCTCTCAGATCTGTGGACTCAAAAACAATGGGAAAAAAATGGATTGAAAAAGGATAGAAAAATGGCATTTTGCTCATTTTATTGGACACGAAATCATATTTGACAATGCAATTTTAAAATATTCTATTATATAGAATATATCTGCCTTATTTTGCAATGCAGAAGTAAGCTGTTTGTAATGAATGGGAGAGATTTGGGGAAAATAACTAGAAGAATAAAGAATAAAACTATTCTAATTATTATTAGTGTGAATTAAGCTTTTAAAGAGACAGATCACCCAAAAAATGGATGTTTGCTCATCCTCAAGTCCACGTCATGATTTTACCAAGTACGATGCGATCCTGGATTAACATCTATGTTGATCCTGAAACACCATTTGTCTTCGGAAATGTAATCCATAGCTATTCCCTACCCCTAAACCCAACCATAACTGTATATTATTCCCCAAATCAGAATGGAAAAATAGATGGATAGCAATCATGCAGTGGTGGAAAAAGTACTGAAAAATCATACTCAAGTAAAAGTACCATTTCTTGCCTAAAAATGTAGTGCAAGTAGAGTAAAAGTACCTGTTGTAAATATTACTTGGAGTATGAGTAAAAAGTAGACCTTTTAAAAGTACTCGAGTAGTGAGTAGTGAGTATTACGCTGTGAAAAGCCGATGCAATCACATGTAATTTGTGCATGTGTGTGTAAACGTAACATTCTGTAGTGCATTTAGTTATTGCCCAGCAGGCGCACGACATCATATGACGTTAATATTAGGTTACATCTAGGTTGTGATGTCAGGTGATCAAAATGCAATGTCTAGCCAGTGTCTAAGGACAATGTTATTTTGATGTCTAGTAATGACGTTAATATTTGGTCGATTTTTAGGTTGTGTTGGAAAGCGTCCAAAATCCAACGTCGAGCCAACATCTTAAACCAACGTCATATTGACGACAAATACTGACATTTTTTAATCAGTTATGGCAACCAAAATCCAATGTCTAATAGATAGTGGTCAAGTTGAAACATCTTCAGCATCAAGTTGTAACATCATTAGACGTTGATATTTGGTTGGGTTTAGGTTGGATGTTGGACATTGACATTAGCCTGACGTTGAGTTCTGACGTCAACCTGATTTTCATTTTTGGACAAATTACAGCGTCACCATGACGTTAGGGTACAACATCAATCTGACGTCATGTTGACACCTTGTGCCTGCTGGGTGTTTAAGGCCATTTCGGTCATCATACAGTAAACATTTGTTGTCATCTAATCAGTGACATGTATCTCTGGGTCAATGCGTGTTAAGATTTTGGACATCTTCTTGGATAATTTTAATGCTTCCAAACAGTTTGCTGCAATTATAAAGCGCACATGTCTTGAGGTAGTTCAGTATGATGAAATTTAGTTTCTGTGTGAGATTTGATTGGACAGGAATCACAGGACTGATTCTTCTAATCCCCATAGACAAGAATAAATAAAGTAGTGACTGCAGGTTGAAGGAAAGTAGTGAAGTAAAAGTACAGATACTGCATTAAAAATATACTCAAGGGAAAGTAAGAGTAAACATCTTTAAAACTACTCAGCAAATTACAATTCCTAAACGACTCAATTACAGTAACTTGAGTATTTGTAATTAGCTTCTTTACACCACTGCAATCATGTAGAAATGTATAAACGTAACCGTAAGCCTAAACTTAACATAAACTGTAAACTTATCCCTTAATTCTGATTGGCTGATTGGAATGTTGTCCAGAATCAACAAAGATGTTAATCCAGGAACATGTCCTACTTGATGAAATTAGGTTGGTGATCCTCAAGTGGTTCCAAACCTTCTTGAGTTTCTTAAGTCTTTTGAACATAAATGAAGCTGAAAACCATTGACATCATAGAAAAAACAAATATGGTGGAAATTACAAGTTTCTAGCATTCTTCAAAATATCTTCTTGTGTGTTCAACAGATTAAAGAAACTCATAAAGGTTTGAAACAAGTAAATGATGACAGGACTTTCATTTGAAATGAATTATCCTTTTAAAGGGGCTTTGAGTAGATTTAAAATTAAATATTGTTTTTAGTGACACCAATGGCCAATAAGTGAACTGCAGCTTATTGCAAACCAATTAAAAGAGCCTGAATGTGATTCAGTGCCCTCACAGTCATTTTGACTTAAAAGTAAAATAAAATGTAATTATATTTGCAGTGATACACTGATCAGAAATATTTATATGATTACGCCAATATGTGCTGTACGTTCCTCTGAATAATCCAACAAGCACCTCAAAAATCAGTCTTTACAGGCTTATAATGACAACCTTGAAAGGCAAGGATAATATAAGATTTAAAGCCTTGATACAAACTGTGCGCACATTGTCAGTCAGAATAATTTTAAAAAGATGTGTGCATCATTTCTTGCATAGCTCCTTTAAATAATAATAACATCACAATAAATTCATAAGCCAACATAACAGACTAACAGCTGAAATAAAAGTTGCAAATGGCCACAAATGCATTTCAAATAAGGCGGATACAGTTGATCCTTCCCTAACCTCCGCCCCCTTGGTTACTGTCGCTAATGTAGTCGTGCATTACACACTTATTCCATAGAAATGAGCTGATTTGCACTCAGAATTAATTGGAAATTATTTTCATGTGAGCTGAAAGGAAGTATGCGGTCTTATCAGCCGTTTTCCTTGAAAGAAAATTGTTAAATTATCCAGAAATGCAGAGCCTGAAAACTCGAGAAAAAAAAGTCTCATTTGACTCAGTGGCGAAATGACCTTATGAGAAATATTTCCTGTTAAAAAGGCCGATTTTGACACAAAGGATCATTGCTGAATTAAATTAGCCCAGTCTGAACAAAAAGCACCTGCTCATTGAAAGGAAACCTGCCTCAAAAACCATTTTAAAACACAATCTCAGTAGAGTTATGCAAAAAATGCTTATCAAAAGGGCTATTTTGACATCTGCAATGCTGGATGCTAGCTCAAAAACTTAGCTTCGGAAGCTGCTCTTGATTTCAAATCCCTGAAAGCGGTTTGTTGTTTTGTACTGGAAATGATGAGAATGATTTAACTTTTATTTTTTAATGAGATTAATGCCACTCGGAAAGACTTTAAAGGCTAACGGGATGGCTAGCAGCTAATCTATACATCCCATCTCAGCCGTAAAAGCACGCTAATAATCAGTAGCTGCCAGTTCACTAATGTATCTTTATAATAACTAGCCGGGCCTTATAAAAGCAACTGACCTCCAGTTATCATCGAGCGTGTGTGTTTGTTAACTGTAATGTTCTCTTCCCATTGCTAAAGGGCTGCGTAGAAACATCTCATATTGTGCCAGGCACATAACTTTCAAAATGCCTTTTTTTTTTTTGTGACGATATCTCCAACACACACACTTTTAATTTGGCCAGCCGTTTTTAACATTTCATTTATACTTTCATTTATTTGCTAATTGTTTTTAAATACTAGTACTTCTTTATAAGCCAGAAGTATTTAGTCTTTATATGTAAAAAATTATCTGATCAATAAGTCATTATAACATGCATGTTTTTAGTTAACTGTAACGTATTAAATTACGTTAATCATGTTCCAACTTAATTTTATGAGTTACGCTAGCTGTTTTAAGTCAGTTTAATATCATTTAAGTTCAAATGATTTATGGTTTATTTGATTCAGCTTGAAAATTTAAGGCAACCAGGATTTTTTTAGTGTAGTGCTTACAAAAATAGTTAATCTGTATAAACTACACTGTAGAAGATATCTGTTAATGAACAGTTTCTGTATTTAGTGATTCACAAGTGTTTTCTGTTTATTTACGGTTGTGAATTGCATAATGGGATGTTGATCACTGCTCTGACGACTTTTGGTGATGATAATTTTACTTTATTTTCTAAATTTTTGTAGCGTATAATGCAACACCAACCAAGACGATATATCCCTTTAAACTCTTAAAAATGTTAATAAAAGTCACTTTTTCGAACCTTTCAAGGTTAAAAGTTGCTGGAAGAAAGATCAAGGTCCCATAATGCAACTCAAAAGCAGAAATAAACAGGAAAAACTAAAAACATGAATCACAAATATGGAAAACTGCTCATTTATGGATATTTTTTACAGTGTATGGATATTTTATAAAACCAGTATTAGTACTGCACACATTTATCACTCACACAAATTATATAAAATGCTTTTTAATTAGCAGATCTAGTAGGTATTTATTTATAATACATTAGATCTGATTTTTTTGGATACTAGTATTTAATTATTGCATGTTTGTCCTAATAATTAAAATACTAGTCACTTCACTTAATACTAATACCTGATGCAGGGGTGCCCAAACTTTTTTGTAAGAAGGGCCAAAAACCAAACTTGATTAAGGGGCCGATCACGACTGAATCAGCTGTGTATTGTGCGTGAGTTTTGCTGTTTATATATAAATATAATTCAAAAATTGTATAATATTGTGATATTCAGGATTTGTGATTCATACAGCACTGGATAACTCAAAACCCCGCCTCTGCTTTCATTTGATTGGAGAATGAAAATGTATAACGTAACACTCTTTTTCCGCTCAGAGCTGACTTTTTTCAACTGCGAGCACAACTATGCGCAATGGCAAACATTTACAAGTCACAATAACGATTTCCTAATTTAATATTTTAATAAATAAATAGAAAAAATTAATAACTATACAATTTTGTACATTTTATAATGAACTTCTTACAGTAAAACCATTAATAATCTCATTTATAACATGATTGAGATCAATGCTGAATAGACTAGTCAGGCTGCACCTGGCTTTGGCTTGATTTGCTCGCCAATGTCTTGTGCGTTGTCCTCTATGTACATTTTTCATTTACAACATTTAACTGGAACTTTTAATTTCAGTTAGCTTTTTTTCTAGCTCAACAATTAAACAAACAAAAGCTTATGTTAAATTTGAAATGGCAATCTCTCTTAAAGGGGTGGTCCAGAGTTGATTTTTAAAGCTTGATTGTGTTTATGGGGTGCAAAGCAATGTGTGCTCATGCTTCATTTGTGAAAACTCACATTATTTTTTCATATTTCTTACTTTGATTATATACAGCTACTCTGCTAACATGTAAACGTCTCATATTTCCTTGTTCCCCTCAATAGGCTCTAATTGGTCAGCTAACATAATGTGCTGAGATTCGTGGATCGCCTCCTTGTTACTAGGAAGCATCCTGCTATAACATTACAGCACATCTGGCCATGCTCCTTCGCTGCACAGGGTGTATGCTTGTAACCTGAAGGGTTTATGACATCATTAACCAGGATGTATTTTTTTTTTGTAGTCCCCAAACTTCATCCGCTGTAGGCTTTGCTAAGCTAACTCTGTAAAAGCCAGCGTCTCCCTTTGCATTGAACTTTGAGTGTCTTACATTCAGAGACACATTCAGCTACATTACACATCAACTAAAGTTTAAAACATGATATCGTAGTGGACCACCCCTTTAAAGGCATTTCCCCCAACTTTCCCCATCATTCTCAGATAGGATGACAAGCCAAATCAAAGCATAGCATAGGCCAACTTTGGCCCGCGGGTCGTAGGTTGGGTAACTCTGATCTAATATACACAAGTAGTTAATAATTATTAACAAGTATTTTAGTTGGTATTTATTGCATACTAGTACTGGAAGTTGTTCATTAGAAACTAGTTCTTATGAATTGGATTCTAATACTTAACGCCTAATATAGGCTATAGTAGTTATTTGTTGGATACTTGTACTAACACTGTAAAAAAATCCTGGTTGCCTTAAATTTTTAAGCTGAATCATATTAACAATTGAACTTTTATTGTGTTACACTGACTTAAAACTGCTTGCATAACTTGTAAAATTAAGTTAGAGCATGATTAGCTTAGCTTAATAAATTACAATGAACTACAAACATATGCTGTCAGGTCTAATTGTTCATGTAATTTTTTACAGTACGTTCATTATTAACTAGTGCTTTAGTTGTTGTACATTGGACACTATTAGTTATTCATATGAAAGTGTGTTAGTTATATACTAATACAAATATTTTTATTTTATTTATTTTATGAAGATTTAGATTTTTAGCTAGTATTTTAGTTTTTATTAAGTTGTTATTCTGTTAGATACTAGTTTATTTAAATTAGGTAGTAGTTATTCATTTGAAACAAATACCTAATGTGTACTAATAGTTATTTATTAAGTACTAGTACTGATTGTCTTATTACCTAGTATTTTAGTTTGCATTTATTGGATACTAGTAGTTATTGATTTTATTATTAACAAGTATTTTAGTTTATTTTATGGTATTCCTTGTCCTTATTCATTAGATACTACTGCTTAATCAGAACTCATTTACTATTAACTAGTGTTTTCGTTTTTATTGGCTGGGTGCTAGTGGTTTTTCATTCGACCGTTGTCCTTATTAATTAAATACTAGTACTTATACATTTGATACTAGCACCTACTGTTAACTAGTAGTTATTTGTTAGGTACTAGTGCTACTTTATTATCAACTACTGGTACTTTAATTAGTTTTTATTTATTGGATCGTAGTTATTATTAGATACTAATACTTGTTGATTTGCGATTAGTATTAGGTACTAGTACTTATTTATAAGAAACTAGGTGTAACAGATGCCAGCTAGCGAAGTGCTATGCAGGTAAACCTCATTCCTCTGACCTCTAAAGGTGCTCTAGCGACAGATGCTAGAGGCCATGGTCTTTAGCCTCCTTGTTAGAGCAACTGACTCTCATGCAAAGAATTGTCAGTTCCATCCCAGCTCAGACCAAGTTGAGTGCAGTAGGACTTGTGGGTTACATATGGGGGCTCGTCTGGGATGGGCGTGAGGTTTAGGGGGTGAGTGTAACAGATGCCAGGTAGCGAAGTGCTATGCAGGAAACCTGACTCCTCTGACCTCTGAAGGTGCTCTAGCGTCAGACGCTAAAGGTTATGGTCTTTAGCCTCCTTGTTTGAGCAATCGACTCCCATGCAAATAATTGTCAGTTCCATCCCAGCTCAGACCGAGTTGAGTGCATTAGGACTGATGGGTTACGTATGGGGGCTCGTCCGGGATGGGTGTGAGGTTTAGGGCGTGAGTGTAGCAGACACCAGCTAGCGAAGTGCTATGCAAGTAAACCTCACTCCTCTGACCTTTAAATGTGCTCTAGCGACAGATGCTAAAAACCATGCTCTTTAGCCTCCTTGTTAGAGTAACCGACTCCCATGCTAAAAATCGCTGGTTCGATCCCAGCTCAGACCGTGTAGAGTGCAGTAGGACTGGTGGGGGCTCGTCCGGGATGGGAGTAAGGTTTAGGGGGGTGAGTATAACAGACGCCAGCTAGTGAAGTGCTTTGCAGGTAAACCTCACTCCTCTGACCTCTAAAGGTGCTCCAGCGACAGATGCTAAAGGCCATGGTCTTTAGCCTCCTTGTTAGAGCAACTGACTCCCTTGCAAAGAATTGCTGGTTCAATCCCAGCTCAGACAGGGTTGGGCGCAGTAGGACCAGTGGGTTACATAGGGGTTTTGTAATTATTACTAGTTGTTCTTATCTTACTAGACTTACTCACAACTGTATTTTTTAATCGCTGGCAACTCTGAACGACCATGTTTACTTTATTTTGTACATTTTAATAAGTATTATATTATAAATGGTTACTAGTATCTAGTCAATAACTACTAGTTCGTGAAAATAAGTGATATAGGTTCAGGTATCTAATGAATAAGTTCTAGCTTGTAAGAAATAATAATAGAAAAGAATACCAGTATCTAATTAATAAGAGCTAGTATCTAATAAATGACCACTAGTACAGAAGAAAATATGTGCTAGATATTTGCAATCAAGATACATACTAATAGTCAATGACTGATCCCCATAGTCACTAGTAGTAACAATATAATAGTTACTAGTAACAAATGAAGTACTAGTATCTAAGGAATAAATAGCAGTATTGTTTATACAGTATGTCACAAAAGTGAGTACACCCCTCACATTTCTGCAAATATTTATTTATATCTTTTCATAGGACTACACTGCAGAAATGACTCTTTGACACAATGAAAAGGAGTCAGTGTAAAGTTAGTTTAGCAGTGTTAATTTAGTGTCCCTTCAAAAAAACTAAAGATACGGCCAATAATAGCTGAACCCCTGGCAACAAAAGTGAGTACACCCCTAAGTGAAAATGTACAAATTGAGCACAATTAGTCATTTTCCTTCCCCTGTGGCATGTGACTCATTAGTTTTACACTGTCTCAGGTGTTTCCAGATAGCAGGCGAGTTAAATTTGGTATAAAAGCTTTTCCTCTCTCTCAACCTGGCCACTGAAAGTTCAACATGGCATCTCATGACAAACAACTCTCAGAAGACCTGAAAAAACAAATTGTTACTTTGCATAAAGCCTAGGCTATAAGAAGATAGCCAACACTCTGAAACTGTGCTGCAGCCAAGGCCATTCAATGCTTTAAGAGGACAGGTTCTTCTCAGAACAGACCTCGTCATAGTCAGCCAAGGAAGCTGAGTGCACGTTCTTAGCGTCACATCCAAAGATTGTCTTTGAAAAAAGACGGATAAGTGCTTCCAGCATTGCTTCAGGTATTGAAGGGATGGGGGGTCAGCCTGTCAGTGCTCAGACCGTACGCCGCACACTGCACCAAATTGGTCTGCATGGCTGTCCTCGAAGGAAGCCTCTTCTAAAGACGATGCACAAGAAAGCTCGCAAACAATTTGCCGCAGACATTCAAACTAAGGACCAGGATTAATGGTACCATGTCCTGTGGTCTGATGAGACCGAGATAAACCTATTTGGTTCAGATAGTGTCAAGCGTGTGTGGTGGCAACCAGGTGAGGAGTACAAAGACAAGTGTGTCTTGTCTATCATTAAACATGGTGGTGGGAGTGTCATCATGTGGGACTGCATGAGTGCTGCTGGCATTGGGAAGCTACAATTCAATGAGGGAAACATGAGTTCTGACAAGTACTGTGACATACTAAAGCAGAGCATGATCCACTTCTTCCGGAAACTGGGCCATAAAGCAGTGTTTCAGCATGATAATGACCCCAAATACACCTCACTGGCTTGCTAAAGGGGCTCAGGGTAAAGGTGATGGACTGGTCAAGCATGTCTCCAGGCCTAAACCCTTTAAAACACCTCTGGGGTATCCTGAAAAGGAAGGTGGAGGAGCACAAGGTGTCAAATGTCCACCACCTTGGTGATGTTGTGATGGAGGAGTGGAAGAGGATTCCAGTGGCAACCTGTGAAGCTCTGGTCAACTCCGTGTCCAAGAGAATTAAAGCCGTGCTGGAAAATGATGGTGGCCACACAAAATATTAACCTTTCAATTTTTTTCTAAGGGGTGTACTCACTTTTGTTGCCAGGGGTTCAGCTATTATTGGCTGTATTTTTAGTTATTTTGTGGGGACACTAAATTTACACTGCTAAACTAACTTTACACTGACTCCTTTTCATTGTGTCAAAGAGTCATTTCTGCAGTGTTGTCCTATGAAAAGATATAAATACATATTTGCAGAAATGTGAGGGGTGTACTCACTTTTGTGACATACTGTATAATCATGTGTAAATAAAAAATATATATACATATAAATATTTTTAAGGTAAAGTGGTGGCAAACAAGTTGTATAGGCTGAATTTCAACAAATCATGCATCAAGTAATGTTTCAATTCAGCCCATTTAAATTGTTTGCAACCACTTTACCTTTAAATATTTTTTTCAATGTATCCTAAAGTATACTAGTATCTTAAAAATGGGTACTAGTACTATGAAAATGGACAATAATGTGATTTATAGATGAAATGTTAAAGCGGCGTACCATACCCCCCTTTTATTTTAAACTATAACTTGTGCTGCCTGTCCTGAAATGTTTGTTTGTTGCGTCACATTAGATCACTGTGCACAAGACGTACTGTAATGCCAGAGGTTTTCCACAAGAGGTCGCGCTTGTGCGGGAAAAGCAGCGGCTCGTTTTTATATGCCACAATTATGCATTTAAACGTCACAAAAACATGAGACTGTGCAACCGATCCGGTGCTGCCACTGAACACGACAGCGCTCTGTAGTTGTGAATATTTCTTCAGGGGACGGGAGGCTTTGTTTATTTATTTCTATAGATGCGACAAAGCTATTTGTACATAATATATTTATTCTATAAATGTTTATTTTATCATTCTGTTGCATTTTTTCTTTGCATTGGACCAGTAGAGATGTTTACTGTACATTTGTTTGTTTGTTTTTTCGGTAATTTTTTTTTTCTTTTCTTTGGTAAACTTTAACAAAACATCAAAGTTTGGTGCCTAATATCCAGCAAAACCTCACTTACTCGATCTGGTTCGGTGAATTGAGTGTAATATGCCTTAACAAATCACAAGCAAGGCTAGATTTATGTAGTTTTTTTTGTATACGATAATTGATTTTATTTTATATTGATTTGATTTGTGTTCACAAATCGTCCCGGCAGATGAAATCGGTGGTGAAGTTATCCAAAGCAAAGCCACCCAGTGTTTATTTTTTAATAAATAAATTAATCAATATTTCCTTATGGGTTTTCTAATCTGTCGTAATCTGTAACTTTCCTACAAGAACTCATAACCTTCACTATGTTGTGAGTTAAATGGACTTGATTACTGGTCGCTCGACTGGGAAACTTACCAGAAAACTTACTGGGAAACGTAAAGCAAACTTGGCGGGTTATTTCTGAGCGTGTACAGCTAGTTATGGTAACCGGTTTTCTGTAAACCGGCTCCGGGTTGTTCCCCTTCAGTTCTGCCCTGCTGCTTCAATCTGACACTGTCAAGGGGACTTAACAGAGGTACTTGTAAACTGCTGGAAATAAAAGATTTTATTATTTCGTACGACTGCCATGTGCTTTTCTGTCTTCTGTTATGCTCTTCTTTCAGAGGTACTGTAAATGATGAAAGCTAATATTGACTATTTTGAGATTAATATTGTATTAATGTCAGCTTTTAGAGATAAATATTGGCTAATTAGTAAAGGATTTAATGAATCTGAGCTGCAAAGAAAAAAATTCGATCACTGCTAAAACCATAGAATGAATACCATTAGTGTTACATGAAATTATTAATTATTAGATTTATTTGATTAATTATAGAATTATTAATAGAAATTAAATACACAAATGCTTAACCTATATATATAACCTGATAAAAGTCTAGTGTTCGATCCCGGTTGTAAGGGCAACAAATAATAACTTCTAATTGATCATTTGGAAAAGTGTCAGAAGGTGGATTTTTCCGATGGATCATCTGTCGAACTGCATCCTAATCATCACAAATACTGCAGAGGACCTATTGAAACACGCATGGATCAACATCCTGAGGTATCAAGACATTTGTGCTGCCCATTACATTACAAACCACAGGAGAGGGCAAATTCTTCAGCAGGAAAGCGCTCCTTCTCATACTTCAGCCTCCACATCAAAGTTACTGAAAGCAAAGAAGGTCAAGGTGCTTCAGGATTGGCCAGCCCAGGCACCAGACATGAACATTATTGAGCATGTCTGGGGTAAGATGGAGGAGGGGGCATTGAAGATGAATCCAAAGAATCTTGATGAACTCTGGGAGTCCTGCAGGAACGCTTTCTTTGCCATTCCAGATGACTTTATTAATCAGTAATTTGAGTCTATGCAGAGATGTATGGATGCAGTCCTTCAAGCTCATGGGAGTCATACACAATATTAATTATTTTTCCACTGCAGCATGACTTTATATTCTATACTGTACATTATTTGTGTTAAGTCACTAAACCTTTGTCTAAGACAAGTCAGACCTTACTGTCCTAATTAAATAATTAAAAATCAAGACATGATCATATTTTATTTTGGTAAAATAAGTGTAATCTAGAGGCCTTTTTTATATAAGCCACTTCTGATACCAAATGATCAAATAGAAGTCAAGTTATTATTGGTTGTTAACATTTAATTTTAGCATTTAACATTTATTTTGTCCTAAAACAGAGACTTTTGTACATATATATATATATATATATATATATATATATATATATATATATATACAAGAGTGTCTCAGTAACACAGGTCTGATTTTATTTTCTAATCAATTAGCACATAGTCACCAATATTTTCAAGAAAACTGAATTTCTAGTGTAAAACATTTAAAATGGTTTACATGTATGTTTTACATTACAATATAATTATTTACAATATAAATCTACAATATAGTTTTTATGGTTTATAGAGTTAAAAAAATGTTTCTGAGACTCTATGCTTACAAAGGCTATTAATTTGATCAAAACAATACAAATCTGACATCAAACTATTATAATTATTATATATATATATATATATTATATTTTATATATATGTATATATTATAACTATTATAGTTATTTTCTGATTGAATATATGTAAAAGTGTAATCCTCTTCTTCAATGCTGTATGTTCAGCCTCATTTCTCCAGTCTTCATCCTCACATTGTCCTTCAGAAATGATCTAAAAACAACAATTTTATTATTTTTATCAGCAACAAAGCAGTTCTCCAGTGTTCTCATGCTGATAAACAAAAGTGAAGTGTGATAAGTGTGAGTTAGTTGACGTCATTCCCAGTGACCTTGCGTTTGTGTTTATTGCAGCGTGTTACAGTGTTTTTCTTCAGTGTTTCATCCTTATCATTCATAATGCAGAGAAAGACTTAAGCGAATCCTCCAGAGATGCACAACTCAGCACATTCACCAGCAGCTCAGTCACACTGATGGCAATAATAGGGATTGGCAGGGATAACATGAAGGATAGAAGAGATTAAATGATGTAAATGGAGGACAAAGCTTCATGATATTTCTAGACATTGTACTGTATTTAGCATCCAAATGCTTCTCTTCCTAGTTTAAAATGCCCTTACCATGAACTTGCAGATTGTTTATTGTGTGTTGTTGCTGTGTGCAGAGGCAGATTTAACCAATAAGCTGAGATATAAACAGATGAAGTCAGATTTATTCCCCTCCTGTGAATTTATTCTTCAATTATTTCCCAAATGCTGTTTAACAGAGCAAGGAATTTTTCACAGTATTTCCTGTAATTTTTTTCTTCTGGAGAAAGTCCTATTTGTTTATTTTCGGCTAGCATAAAAGCAGTTTTAATTCACTATATACAATTTTAAGGTCAATATCATTAGCCCCCTTAAGCTATATTTGTTTTCGATTGTCAGCAGGGGTCACCAAACTTGTTCCTGGAGGGCCGGTGTCCTGCAGATTTTAGCTTCAACCCTATCAAACACACCTGAACAAGCTAATCAACGTCTTAATAAGGGTATTTGAAACATCCAGGCAGGTGTGTTGAGGCAAGTTGGAGCTAAACCCTGCAGAGACACCGGCCCTCCAGGACCGAGATTGCTGACCCCTGATCTACAGAATTGACCATCATTATACAGTGACTTGTCTAATTAACCTAGTTAAGCGTTTAAATGTCACTTTAAGCTGAGTACTAGTATCTTGAAGAATATCTAGTGAAATATTATTTACTGTCATGGCAAAGATGAAAGTAATCAGTTATTAGAAATTGTCACCAGCTCGGTCCCAGTCATTCCCCTCACTGGCCAGCAGAGGTCTCCCTCACCGGGCTTTTAAACACTACATCCCCCATAAGCCCCGTACTCACCTCTGATTGCGCTGCACCTGACTCTCATCACACACACAATCACATACATATAAGCGGCGTTCACGCTCACTTCATCGCGAAGTCTTGTTTTGCCCTGCTGGCATTACTGAGCGTTTATCACTGGTTTCAGTTTGATCTCCTGTTGTCATCCTGGACTGCCTTTGACCTTGTTTTGCTTGCCACCTGCCCAGACCCTTTGCTCCTCTCTACGTTCCCGTCTCTCGCTGCCAGCCCCTTATCCATGCCTGTCTCTCGACCCTTTATGTGAGTTCAACTACCAGCACTTGGTGTTTGTTATTAAACTGTAAATGGATCCCTCGTTGTCAGACTCTCCGTTACAGATATGAGCTATTAAACCTATTATGTTTAGAGATGTGTTGAAGAATAATATTTTTTGGGTTAAACAGAAATTGGGGGTGGGGGATATAATAATTAAGGGGGGCTAATACTTCTGACTTCAACTGTAACAGTTCCCTATCGAGATGACTGGATGTTGTCAGTTGTGAGTGTTGGAGATGAACACAGAGTTCTGAACACAATGTGTCTGACGGTGAAGAGAGAAAGACACCAGCTCACAATGAGAGTCTTTGTCTTCTCTCTGAGCTTCAGGATTTCTGCAGATTTACATTTATAGATATGCGATAGAGCAAATGTCTGTTTTGTTTGGAGAACTACGCATGGCATTTCTCTTATATGTAAAATAATTCTGTCATTTAGAGCTTTTGTGACTGAAAAATCAGGGGCCGTATGTTTAAACTTCTAAAAAAAAAAATAAAAAAAAAAAAAAACTCTTAAGACAGGGGTGTCCAAACTCGGTCCTGGAGGGCCGGTGTCCTGGAGAAGTTAGCTTTAACTTGCTTCAACGCACCTGCCAGGAAGTTTGTAGTATATCTAGTTAGAGTTTGATTAGCTGGTTCTGGTGTGTTTGATTTAGGGTTGGAGAGAAACTTGAATGCTTAAATCTATTTAACGTCTTGTGATTGGAGTTTAGAATTAAAAAAAATAAAAATGTATATTTTGTTTGAAAAAAAAAAAAAACATCCATACACCTCATAATACATGCAATAGCAAATTGCAATATTGACCTCAACAATTGCAATATGAAATTTTCCCCAAATCATGCAGCCCTAGTAGTGAACCCAAATAAGATAATTTGAATAATTTTAGTGAAATGAAAAGTGACATAACAGACTATTTTATTATGGACAAAATATCAAGAATATCTTGTTTTGTGCTTGGCAGAAACGGTAAAGTTTCCAATCATATAAAGCAGTGTTTCTCAACCACGTTCATGGAGAACCACCAACACTGCATGTTTTGTCTGTCACATCTATTACAGGTCTTGTCTGTGCTGATGATCTGAATCAGGTGTGTTTAGTTAAGGAGACTTGGAAATGGGCTATATGCACAGATAGTGTTTTTCAGCCAACAATAAACTTCCGGTGAAAAGCTCGTGTGACTACTTTTCAATTTTTATAAGGTTCCTTTTAAAGCATGGATGTTGTAATGTAATTAAAATACATTCAGTTAACCCTGGTGGTGGAATGGGATGAGTTTGACAGAAATGTCTATGTTTTTGGAAGCTTCAAAATAAAAGCCATCAGCCCCTTTCACACAGTGATACCGGTAAATATCTGGAAAAGGACACCAGCCATCCAGGATTGAGTTTGGACACCCCTGTCTTAAGAGTAGTCTTAAACTTTGACTTAAGTGTCAAAAAATTCTTAGCAAGAAGTAGGAGTTTAAGAGTAGAAGACTTTTATAAAGAGTCTAAAATCAACTTTCAGTAAAGTTTGAGACTGATTCTTAAGTTCTGACTTCAGTGTTCCAATGGATATTGGATAAGACGAAATGGCCAAGCATCCAACCCGAAATCTACAACTATCTCATTGAAACTCACAGTGATTTTACAAGAGAGAAGTTAAAGGCCTACACGTTTGGATGCCTACAATTTTGCTCTGTGTGGTCATGTGTAAGAAATAATGTTCCATGATGATTCAAAACTATGTAGTGCTAAAAGCAGAGGCTCTGGAAAGGAGACGGTGCTGTACAAGGCCTGGGTAATCATCAACAAGCAAAACAACTGCATCCTGACAGCGAACTGCACCTGTGCGGCAGGGTATGTCAACTTACATTTTTAAGTTTCATTAGCGTTCAGTGTCCGCCGTTTAATTCACCATATTTAACTGTTTTAGCTGAAATCATTGCTGCAATCTAAAACAAGTAATGTGTATGATTCAGCATCGCGTGAACTTACCTGATGTAGAATGAGAACTGCAGAGTCATTTTTTTTAATTAGGTCGTCTGCTCTTTTGATGGCTGTTAGCTAAAGACGTCTGTGGTTGGCATTAAAAGCAGGGTGGTGTATGGTAAAATTTAGGTCGAATTTGGCATCCTACCGCACAACATGACATGTTTGCTATTGCAACCTGTCTTTTTTTTTTTAAACCGTTATGCGCAGTTGAACCCGTGTGACGTAGGTTGGCAATTCGTCTATTGACCAATTCAATGTGGTCAGGTTATTGGCTCATATACATTTCCTGCTTGTTATCAAACTATTTCATAAATGTAACAAGACGCATTGCAATGTTGAAACGGCTATCATAACATTATGTATCAATGTGTGGTTCTTTTCAGATTCGCAGAAGCTATAGAAATTATTGTAAAACAGGAAATACGCTGGGACCGTTGTTGTTGTTGTTGTTGTTTACTCAAAGTTTCTGATTTTGACAGTAATGTAATGATGCGCACCATTTGCAAAGATGGTTTGAAACAATAAGTATTCTGAAAAACAATATACAAGTAAACTTAAATTAATCTGAATAAATGATCCTATATATACATTTAGACAATGAGATGTATAATTTCTTAAAACAAGCAGTATTAGGATTCTTCCCTCTTCTTAGTGTGTGGTATCAAATGCATGAATTTCTCTTCTCATAAAGACTCTTTGTCTCCTGTCCTCGTTGCAGGAGTAGAGAATGTGACATCATGTGACCCACTGACATCATAGCAGAGATACTGAGATGTATATCAGACATCACCATGTGTTTTCTGTAAAAAGCTTTATTTTATCAAATATAACAGATGTTATTTCATAGTATAAATATAATGTTCTGAAAGAGGGTCATCTGAGAGAGGAATCATTCACACACGCATAATAAGTGCTTTGTGGAGTTTATATACACATACAGTACATACAGTAAGTCTAAAGCGTCTTATGATGGCCTCAAGGTAAAAGGCGAAACATGAGGAAGGATTTCAGGAGGTTATATGTGAGCAAGTTCTTCGAAACGATCATTCTTACTGGAAGAAATAGTATTTTCCTCTGAGATTCAGTCTTGTTTATTCATTCGTTTTCCTTCGGCTTAGTCCAGGGGTGTCAAACTCAATTCCTGGAGGGCCGCAGTTTAGTTCCAACCCTGCTTCAACACACTTACTGGTAGGTTTCAAACAAGCCTGAAGGACTTAATAAGTTTGATCAGGTGTGTTTAATTAGGGTTGAAACTAAACTGCAGGGCTGCGGCCCTCCAGGAATTGAGTTTGAGTTAGTCCCTTTAGTCATCAGCGGTTGCCACAGCAGAATGAACCGTCAACTTATCCAGCATATGTTTTACGCAGCGGATGCCTTTCCAGCTGCAACCAAGTACTGGGAAACACCCATACATACTCATTCACACACCTACACTACAGCCAATTTAGTTTCTTCAGTTCACCTATAGCGCATGTCTTTGGACTGTGGGGGAAACCAGAGCCAAAACGGGGAGATCCCAGCGGCCAGCGGCACCCCTGCCAGGAACTATGCTTATAACTACCGCTCAAGAGGTGTAGCTGGAAACGTACGCAAGTTTGCGAGGCAGTTTGCGAATGTTCATTGGAACGATGGATTTGGGAATCACTAAATCAACGAACTATGTTTGTAACTACTAAACTTGCGAACTTAGGCCATGTTTACACTAATACGTTTTCATTTTAAAATTACCCCATCCGGTTACCCCATCCGTCCACACTAAACCGGCGTTTTCGAGCCCCGAAAACAGAGTGTTTTGGAAACGCTGAAGAGGCTGTTTTCATTCTAAAACGCTGCTGCTCCGTCTCAGTGTGGATGGGGGAAACGGAGACATTTGAAAACGGAGGCGTGGCTGCTGAGATTCGCTACTGAGATTCGCTTTTGGGTCATTGCGTAACCTTCCCTTATTCGTCAAGCCCCTATCACATGACTATAACGCCACCGGAAGACGGCAGACCAGTCTTCACTGTAAACAACATGGACAGAAATGGGAGCGTTGTTTGCACTATTGTCCGTTTTAGGCGCTATTGTGCAGTTGAACTCTGCCTTTTTTACTACAACAGCTGCATATATTCGCGAGAGGCAAGCTATTGTTCGAGCACTCGCTAATCGCTCGCGTTTCAAGCGGTGTAAGCCCTATTTAAAATGCCGAGCGAGACATGCTTCCTGTTTATACTAGAACGCGCATGCCCAGAGTGCACAAATGGTCACGTGATATACGTTTTTGATGGAGTAGTGTGGACGGAGATATGTTCAGAAACGCTGGGTGAAACGCTAGTGTAGACGCGGAACGTTTTCATGCTAAAACGCCGTTTTAAAACTAAAACGCACTAGTGTAAACGGGGCCTTAGTTGGCAAATGATGGTTGTTGGGAAACGCACCCCTGGTCGGAGTGATGTTGTAACGATGTGCTGGAACTTTAACTGCTTCCCCAGGTCGACTTGATACTTCCAGTCAGGGGCTGAGTGGAGGAGACCCGACCTTGTCCTTTGCAGTTAGCAGGGTTCCTCTCTAGCTTTTACAAAGTCAATCCTCCTTTTCGGGGGAAGATGGTACCCACCAGAGATATTAGCATTACATATGCTTTCAACCACCGCCTTCAGTACTTCGGTAGCACCCTTACACCAGGGCCTTTGGACAGCTGCTCAATAAGTGTTGTAATGTTCCCCTACCAGAGCATAACTAGCATGCTGGAGTCTCAATATTGCCCCACACGAGAAGGTTGGCGTGGTAGCGTATCATACACAGCCTGGATGAGCAATCGGATGTGTTTAAAGTCTGCCTGCATGATGTTTTTCCATGTGATCTCACGTTGTAGGCTACCCTCCCACTTTGTCCATGCTTCAAATGTATATAAATGTAATAAATTCTTTCATTTTCTTTTCGACTTAGTCCCTCTATTAGTCTGGGGTCGCCACGGTGGAATGAACCGCCAACTTATACAGCAATTGTTTTATGCAGCGAATGCCCTTCCAGCTGCAACCCATCTCTGGGAAACATCCATACACACATACACTACGGACAATTTAGCTTACCCAATTCACCTATACTGCATGTCTTTGGACTTGTGGGGGAAACTGGAGCACCTGGAGGAAACCCACACAACCACGGGGAGAACATGCAAACTCCACACAGAAATGCCAACTGACCCAGCTGAGGCTAGAACCAGCGACCTTCTTGCTGTGAGGCAAACGTGCTACTCACTATGCCACCGTGGCGCCCCATAAATGTAATAAATATCAATTTTAATTCATTTATTTGTTTATCTTTGCCTTGTTTTCCAGTATAAATATCTAAACTTTCATTAATCTGAATTTATATACAGTGAAAAAAATATTTTACTCTGCTGATAGATATCTTATTTTTGGTAAAAAAAAAAAAAATAATAATTATGATCAAATAAACACACAGACTGAACATCTGGACTCATGTTTGCTTAAGTAACTGTATCTACATTTAACTATGTTGTTGTTTCAGTCTGTACCCTGATGGACAGTGCTGATTGAGCCATCTGCGCCCTCAGCAGGACATCAGAAGCGGGTTGGCTGTGTTTGGATGACCCGGGGTCACAGAAGGTCGTGACTCTGCGCTGACCTCTTCACCTCCGTCGAGGAGCTCAGAGGAGAGAAGCTGCTGACAGAGAGTGTTCACCACCTGAACCACTGGAGTCACGTCTGACAGAGCGCAACAGACAGATTTAGATGTAAGAAAACATCACAAAACCAAAGGCAGAAGGGCAGATCTTACCGTGGCTTCTTCTGGTGCACAGATCGAGAGTGTTGATCAGGATTTTCCCAAGAATCCTGCGGGAGACTTTCTGTCAGAACAGAACACAGCAGAGAAGCAGAGGCGTTCATTACAGGTTAAACACTAGGTGGCAGTGTGGACTCATTCATCACACCGATTACACCAACTTCCAGAGCAAAGTGGAGGTTTGTGAACGTGAAAATCTTACACAAACTTGATGTTAGCTTGTGAAAGACTAGTGTGAACGGATAGATAGATGGATGGATAGATAGATAGATAGATAGATGGAAGGATGGATGGATGGATAGATACTATAGATAGATAGATACTGTAGATAGATACTAAAGATAGATAGATAGCCTAGATATCATAGATACTGTAGATAGATAGATATGATAGATATGATAGATGGATGGATGGATAGATATCATAGATACTGTAGATAGATATCATAGATACTATAGATAGATAGATACTGTAGATAGATAAATAGACAGACAGACAGACAGATAGTATAGATAGATGGATGGATGGATAGATGGATACTATAGATAGATAGATGGATGGATAGATACTGTAGATAGATACTATAGATTGATAGATACCATAGATAGATAGATATCATAGATAGATAGATATCATAGATACTGTAGATAGATACTGTAGATAGATAGATACCATAGATAGATAGATAGATGGATGAATGGATAGATACTGTAGATAGATACTATAGATAGATAGATAATATTTGTAATAATTTGACACGATGCTAACATGTTTTTTTTTACAATGGTAGCATAGCACAGAGAATAACTTTTTCCCCCATTTCTAACATGATTTATCTACACTGCATGCATTTTAACAAATGACTAAGACAATTCATAACATGTTTGTAGCATGATATAGCACACTGCTAGTAAAACTGTATGCATCATGCTTGAGATTGTCCACATTTCCAGTATCATTTTACAACACTGCAAACATTTTAGCACATTGCTAAGATGACTTCCCCACACTGCTAATCTATTTGTAGCATGATTTAACAACCATATAGCATGTACTGGTGCACTGCTACAAGCATTTTGTTGCGTTTGTAGCATTTCTATTTACCTCATTGCCATCGGTTTTAGCATAAAATGGCTAAAATAAAATTTCACACTGCTCTCATTTCTAGCATGAGTTAGCAAACTGTTAGCATTTTTGTCTTAATGACATGCACAGATCAATTTACGTTTCAATTTGCCTCGCTTATTTTCACTCTGCTCTAGCATGATAGCCTGATTTAGCATCCAGATCCTTAGTTTCTAACTTTAGCTAAATTTAATAGTACGCTAACATGTTTTAATACACTAATACCTTAGCACACTGGTAAAATGACTTTTTACACATTTCTAGTTTCATTTTTCTATACTGCAAATGGTTTAGCACATTGCTAGGGCGATTTTTAACACTACTAATATATTTGTAGCATGATTTTGCAAACTGCTTTTTTTTTTTTTTTTTTTTTTTTTTTTTTTAACTTCTGCAGGTTGCAATATCCCCCAAAAGTTTCCCTTGCCAATCTTAAGCCAATTGATATCAGTTGTTTTGGTTCAATTAGGAATTTCCTCAACCAACGCAGAGCCCGGGGGACCAGAGTGAGTGCTCCAACTCAGCCCCTCACCCTGGTCCTAGCACACTGTTAGCATGTCCTGATTTTGTAGCATTTTTATTATGAAATCTCACCTTGTGTGGAATCTGCAGCAGTAAAGTGAGTGCATCGGTCAGCCTGTCCTCTAGAGCAGATCTCACACTGTCCTCTTTATGCTTCATCTGCAGAGACAGCAGTTGATCAGAGAAGATCATTATGACTCCAGTAAACACACACTCAGATTCTTCTTCGTGTCTCACCTGTCCTGCTTCAGCTCTCCTGTCGTCCGTCTGAGGAATCCACACACATCCTGCTGTTTCTCTGCTGTGAGCTGAGCTCTGAGACACCAGCCAGGTACATATCGCAGCTTTCTGACACCTGTAGATGGAGAACAAGTCAGAATAATGCAAACATCCATTCAAGTTTACTTACTAGTACTAGTTTACATTACTAGTACTCTACTAGTACTCACAATGTTTTTTAGAACATTTTTCTGGATCAACATTTCAAGCAGACAATCAGGTATAAGGTTACAGTTTATGTTAAATGTAGACTTAGGCCCAATCCCAATTCTATTTTTGTACCCCTACCCCTTCCCCTTGGCCCTTACAACCGAGGGTTAAGGGGAAGGGCTTCAAAACTTACTCCTAAGAATTGGGACAGCACTTCAACACCTGCACACGTCATCATGTGTCATCGCGATCTCTTGCTTCATATGAGATCAGACGATCACGACTGCTGTAGTTACTCCAGTTGTGTTATTTTTGGTGTTTATCTTCAGGAAATCACTGAAGGCGTATATTATGTTATCGTAACGATCTAATGTGGCAATAAGATCGTAACTGTACTGTGTATTTACACAGTGGCCATATTTATCTATGTAAACACACAAAAACAACATTAACATTATAGCAGACACTGTAAAAGCTCATTCTCAGCCGCTAGACATTAATGACAGGGTATACGTGTGTCAGAATGCTGTGGGGCTGCTGTACAGGAGTTATGATTATGGATTATAGATCGCGAAATTTAGCGGGTTTTTTTGCGGTTTTTTTTAAAAGCATTACGGTAAAACACGAACGTGGTTGTTGTTGTAAAAATTCGTAACAATGACAAAAAATACTAATTTGTAATAACTCCTTACTTCCGGGTTCAGTTGTGGCTGGTGTATTCTGGGAAATTTTCTGACCCCTCTGTTTTAAGTGTGGTCCTGAAAAATCTTCGTTTGAAGGGGTGCCCTTAGCCCTACGCCTTCAAGCTAAAGAGAATTGGGACACCACTACCCCTTGACATGAATGCGCAAAGTGAGGGGTAAGAGTAAAGAGAAGGGCTAAGGGGTATAATTGGGATTGGGCCTTAGAGTTATGTGCGTCTACATCATTGTTATCCAACTATTAATCCCCTCTGATTTTGGTAATAATTTACAGTTAGGCTTAGATGTAGGGATTACTTTTTTGAACAGGAATGATGTTCTAGGATCAACATAGATGTTAATCCAGGATCACAATCTATTAGGCAAAATCACACTCACCCAGTCAGTACTCACCCTTTGGTGCAGCTGTGTAATCTGTTGATGAGGCGTTTGACCTGCAGGTGGCAGCACTGTCCTTCATCAATAACTATCTCCTCCTCTTCCTCATCTGATGCTGCTCGACCCTCCACTGATCTCTGCAGATCTTCTTCTGCACACAAACATCAGTGCTAACTGCACACTCCTACTATATTTTGATGTATGCAAAAACTGACCCAAAATGCAATGCACACCTGACTAGATTTAACTTTCAAAGAGTTACATACATTCTGGACCACAAAAGAACAGAACTGTTAAAGCAGCAGAGTTGTTTTTAGATGAAAATCCTGTTGATGAAAATAGGATGTAATTGTCTAGTTGCGTTTGGTGGCAGTGAAAATAAATTTCCGGTTTATGTAAATGACAGAAGATATATATTTATTTTTTTGCTTTTATGTAAAATATATGCAATTTTATTCATTTATTCATTCATTCATTTTACTTAAGCTTAGTCCCTGATATATCAGAGGTTGCCACAGTAGAATGAACTGCTAACTATTCCAGCATGTGTTTTACGCAGCGGATGCCCTTCCAGCCAAAACCCAGCACTGGAAACACACACTACAGCCAGTTTAGTTTATTCAATTCACCTGTAGCGCATGTCTTTGGACTGTGGGGGAAACCAGAGCACCCGGAGGAACCCCACGCCAACACAGGGAGAACATGCTAATCCACAGAGAAATACCAACTGACCCAGCCGGGACTAAAACCACTGGCCTTCTTGCTGGTGACAGTGCTAACCATTGAGCCACCATGCTGCCTTCTGTGCAATTTAAGTAATTAAAATATTAGACTAAATTACTTAAATCACACTTATTTTAATAATAGTAGTTATAAAAATAATTCTACTAACGTAAATATTTTGATTACATCTTTATTTACTTCTTTAAATTAAAGATATATATATATATCGAGATGAAACAATAATATTTATATCAGCAACACACACCCCTTTTGTGTGTGTGTGTGTGTGTATTTGTTTTGGTTTATTTACTCATTTACATCATTTGCATTTATTATTTAATATTCGTATACGTTTATATGACGTTATTGTTTGTTTATATATGTTAATATTCTGTATTTGATAGTCTTCTGAAATTATTAGCAAATATGCAAATCACTAAAAAGATAAAAAGCATAAAATATTATTAGATTATGAATATATGTCTGTTCATGTTCATATTATTCATAAAATATATTAATTATACAATTATTTTTACATTAATTTAGATCGCAGCCCATGACATACTAATAAACCATACTGCATATTTTTACTACATTATTCGTTCATTTTCCTTCAGCTTAGTCTCTTTATTCACCAGGGGTCACCACTGTGGAATGAACCGCCAAACTATTCCAGCATATGTTTTACACAGCGGATGCTCTTCCAGCTGCAACCCAATAGTGGGAAACATCCATACACACTCATTCACACACACACTATGGCCAATTTAGTTTTATCCAATTCACCTATAGATCATGTCTTTAGACTGTGGGGGAAACCGGAGCACTGGAGGAAACCTATGCCAACATTAGGAGAACATGCAAACTCCACACAAAAATGCCAACTGACCCAGCTAGGACTCGAACCAGCGACCTTCTTGCTGTGAGGCGACCACTGAGCCACCCCGTCACCATATAAATGTATATTTTTTTATAAAAAGTACCCAGAGCATAGTACACAGTATGCAGTATATGAGCATTCTAAACATACAAACAAGAGTCATTGTGATATTGTGCATGCCAGAAATAATAAAAAGTCATTTCTGAAGATATGAATGAGAAGTCGACTCGATACTGATGTTTTTTTTTAATTCTCCTCACCTCTTTTGATCACAGGATCATCATGACCAATAGAAGAGGGAAATCCAGACCCACGCAATTCAGACAGAACTTCAGATCTGTTCATACTCGCCTCCATGCAGGTGCATTGGGCCCTATGAATAAATCATTAAACACATTATGATCAAACAAACCTTCTGTGCAGGTGAGTCCAGACTTATGCAATAAAATTTTTAAAGATCACATGAGTAAAAAAAGCATACTTTATATACAGTGTGCAGCATAAATGAGTACACCCCATTTTTAAAAAAAGTTAATATTTTTATCCATTTCTCAGTGAGTATCCGCTTGTTAAGTGGTGACGTATTGGTGACGTATGGAATACTGTTTCCAGGTCCAAGCCGCTACTTATTTGAATTGAGAAAATGTTCGTTTATGACCCCTTTTTAGTCCTATCACACATTAAAGTGAATTTTATATAAAATCATGGTGTACACAACAGCCCCTGCGCTTGCTGCATTACAAATGACAACATTTTATAAGTTTATAAAAAATTATTCACTTTCTGGCCATCGGATATTAGGCATGGATATTGCGATTTGTGATTTTTGAAAGTATTACAGCACTTTGTAAACGTTTATTATTATCATTTGATGAGTCTCCCCATACAGTCTGATAGAGCACTTGGACTAGGCATGGAGTATTTTGGAGCCTATGAAAACCTTGACCTTTCCATACCGCGGTATACCTTAAACTGTTATCATCCCATGCCTAGCTTGGACCCAGAAGCCCCTTTGCGTGACGTCACACTTAACAAGTGGATACAAATTTGACACTTAACAAATCCTTAAACTTTATGCAAATGAAGAACGACTTTGAGCGACAGCTAATAGGAGCACCAGTAGAGCTCAATGGATCCTCTCAGCTAGCTCAGAGCCCGGTTGTATTCATGTTGTATATACTTACACTAGGCTTGGGCGGTATCCAAATTTTGATACCGTCAAACCTTCTCCCTATTTTACCTCGGTATACGCTATTACCATAAATAATAATAAACAAAAAAAAAGTTCAGACAGTGTCAAGAAAAACACTAATAGTGCAACGATAACAAAAAAAAACATGCACAACAACACAAAAAGTGGATGGTGGTTTCGTAAATGCGACCTTAGGATTTACCATCTCTCGCGTTCACCTTTTTGTTGCACAATATGCAAATTGCCTCGTGTATATTTACCACCTCTCTGCTGTCCCGTGATGACAACCACACATACGCATTTTTAGGGAATAAATCAATTATATTTAATATTTAATCCTTGTCTCTTATACAAGTGCATTGTTTTTATGACAGTATAACGATATTGAAACTGATACCGTTGCTATTTTTAGATCCTGCGGTATACCGTATTACCCCCCAAGCTTAACCTACACAGACCTGCGTTTAAAGCAGGTCGCCACCCAGAGCAACGGGCAGCTACAAAGTTGCTGCTAGTCTGAATGAGGCATAAGTTGAATACTAGTATCGATTTGTTGTTTTGAAAGAGCAAATGATGTTTAACAGCAAGGAATTTTTCAAAGTATTTCCTATAATATTTTTTCTTCTGGAGAAAGTTTTATTTGTTTTATTTCGGCTAGAATAAAAGCAGTTTTTAAGCATTTTAAGGTCAATATTATTAGCCCCCTTAAGATGTTTGTTTTGGATTGTCTACAGAACAAACCACTGCTATACAATGACTTGCCTAATTACCCTTACTTTAACCTAATGCACCTAGTTAAGCCTTTAAATGTTACTTTAAGCTGAATACTAGTATCCTGAAAAATATCTAGTAAAATATGATGTGCTGTCAACATGACAAAGATAAAAGAAATCAGTTATTAGAAATGAGTTATTAAAAGTATTATGTTTAGAAATGTGTCGAAAAAATCTTCAATCTCAGAAGTTGGGGGAAAAAATTATAGAAGAGTTCAAATGTAACAGGAGGGCTAATAATTCTGACTTCAACTCTATATGCTACTAATGCATGAACATATTTGATTCTAGTCCCTGCAGATCTTGTGCATTTTCCGAGCGAGGAAGCAGGCAGGTTTCGACCTGTTTTTTTCCAGGTAAGGAATGAGCATTACATCACCACTCTGTCTTGCTAATAATGAAATATTAACCCAGATATTAATCTGTTAAGCGTCTACTGAAAGCCAACCATCTACTTGATTGATTGCGAGGTTAATGTGAGATCAGGGTTTGTAGCACTGGCGTTTTAATGCATGATGGAGGAACACAGATGCCTGTTTAGTTGTTCATCAAACTAAATATAACAGTATCTGAACGAGAGTCTCTGGTTTGTGTAAACTCTAATGCTGACAGAGGACTGTTCTGGAAATCTGTGTAAAAAGATTATTATTTGACATCATTATTTTTGCAGTTGTGTTTGGCGATACTCTTTAAACAGGATATTACACATTCACACATACAGTTGAAGTCATAATTATTCGCCCTCCTGTGAATTTTTATTTCTTTTTCAAATATTTCCCAAATGCTGTTTAACAGAGCAAGGAATTATTCAGAGTATTTCCTATAGTATCTTTTCTTCTGGAGAAAGTCTTATTTGTTTTATTTCGGCTAGAATAAACTAACTTACCTAATTAAGCCTTTAAAGGGTCACGAAACACCAAAACACATGTGTTGAGCTGTTGACAGTCATATGTGTCCCACGCTGCTATAAACACTATTAGGAAACATATTTCGCTAAAAAGTGAAAATTGGTTGTTTTTGCGTTATTTCCAGTAAATTCGTTCTTCCGGTTTGAAACGAATTTTTAAAGCTGCGTTATGCCGATGAGATCCATGCGTGTATTCCAGCGTAGAGAGTGGACGTCTGTACCTGTGAGTGCATCGTGACGTCTCTGAGTGTGCGGCATTAGTTCATGAGAAAGACTTGGTTCAACCAATCAGTGCGCTCTATTGTGTATGCGGCGCAACTTGCTTCGAAGACTGTTTGTACCTGTTGCAGTGTCCAGACGGCAGAGGTTTTTTTTATTTCCCCCTTACGCCGCGCGGTATCAAACACTCCATTAAAACAACACTCTTAGTAGTTTCTCACATCTGGTTTGTCACGGGGGGCATGCAGGAAATGTTTCTGAATAAAAGTGAAAGTGCCAAACTGCCATTAAAGTCGACAAATTAAGAATTTGGCAAGTAATTCAACTACTGATGTCGATGTAAACACAGTCACTGTCTTTCTCCCCTGTGTCTGTGTTTGTTTTGCCTGTTTGAAAATGAGCGCGTGCCCAAATGGAAACCCCATTTTTATGCAAAACCTTCCCTCTTACCCTCCCCCGACACGCCCACCTAAACAGAGCTGGACACACCCACTTTTCTGAGCTTTTCCAGACTGTAGGTGTGAAAACACCCTGCTGAGACAGGGGGGTTTCGTGGCCCTTTAAATGTCACATTAAGCTGAATACTAGTATCTTGAAAAATATCTAGTGAAATATTATTTACTGTCATCATGGCAAAGATAAAAGAAATCAGTGATTAGAATTGAGTTATTAAAACTATTATGATTAGAAATGTGTTGAAAAAATCTGAAGTTTATTTCTAAACTAATTTCGAGAGGATCACGTGCTTCTGATTGTTAACAGTTGGCCCCACATTCACCAATCAGATGATTCTGAACTCACTATAAATAACCTACAAATAACACTGTAAATAAGTTTTGTTATCTCAGTATCTTTGTCTTGATGAATCCCTCCCTACTCCCCTTCCTTTCCAGATGGGTGACATGGCGGCCCAGTGGTAAGCACTGTTGCCTCACAGCAAGAATGTCTCTGGTTAAAGTCCTTTCTTAACCAGTTGACCTTTCTGTGTGGAGTTTGCTTATTCTCCT
Source organism: Danio albolineatus (assembly GCA_903798035.1). Taxonomy (NCBI): domain Eukaryota; kingdom Metazoa; phylum Chordata; class Actinopteri; order Cypriniformes; family Danionidae; genus Danio; species Danio albolineatus. The sequence goes on from CAIGQQ010006939.1 coordinate 2,086,672, forward strand.
CATGCTCGTGTGGGTTTTCCCCAGGTCCTCCGGTTTCCTCCCACAGTCCAAAAACACACAACCCAAGTAAATTGCATGAGTTTGCATGTTCTCCCTCGTGTTGGTGTGGGTTTCCACCGGGTGCTCTGGTTTCCCCCACAAGTATAAAGTCATGTGCTATAGGTGAATTGGGTAAGCTAAAATGGCTGGTGTGTGTGGATGTTTCACAGTGATGGATCGCATCTGGAAGGGCATCTACTGTGTAAAACACATGCTGGATTAGGGACTAAGCCGACAAGAGAATGAATGAATGAATGAGGACACTAATATATGTATCCACATTTTTTTGGTATTCGAATTGTGGTTCAACAGAAGCTTTAAACTAATGAGACATGAGGGCAAACAAGACTGAAGGGTACCAATCAGTTTAACATGATTCTTTAAAATCAGAAAAGTGAAGGGGACACTATGATTTCAGTAAGCGCCGTCTTTCAGATGAGACGTTAAAGCAAGGTCCTGACCCTCTGTGGTCATTAAAAATCCCATAGCACTTCTCGAAAAGCGTAGGGGTGTTGCCCTGGTGTCCTGGCAAAATTCCCTCTGTTGTCCCTCTAGCTGGTGTGTGGTGAGCTCACTGGCGACACTGTCCTGTGCCTGCCGTCGCATCATCCGATTGGATCCTGCACACTAGTGGTGGTGTGGAGAGACCCCCCTCATGATTGTGAAGTGCTTTGGGTGTATGGTCATACACAATAAACGCGCAATATAAATACACATTACTTACTTTAGATCATTCTATTATGTTCGTGAATCAAGAACTGTAAAAGTCACTGACCACAGGCGTCTTTGATCTCTGACTGTCCTGCATCAACATGCGTCACAGATTCTTCCTCACGGCATATAACAAGACATGCAGAGGCTGATGCTGTAATACTCACACTTGAAAGCAAATGACTAATAAGCGTTTGCAGGAAACCGTGGCGTCCTGTGTTATTAAAGCTGGTCATTAACATCAGTCAGGGGAAAATCAAGCATGCCTGCGTGACCTGCAGTCTTAGGGCGTACTCACACTATGTACAGTTCCCTTTAACCAGGCCAAAGCACGCTTGTCTCCCCCGACGGCCCACAATCACATTTCATTCGGTTCTGAGCTCGATTACGTCATCAATGATGCTCTGTTCAGTTTAAGAGAAGCGCTCTCGCTCAGCACAGTGGACATTTCTTTATATCATTATACAGGGAGTGCAGAATTATTAGGCAAATGAGTATTTTGACCACATCATCCTCTTTATGCATGTTGTCTTACTCCAAGCTGTATAGGCTCGAAAGCCTACTACCAATGAAGCATATTAGGTGATGTGCATCTCTGTAATGAGAAGGGGTGTGGTGTAATGACATCAACACTCTATATCAGGTGTGCAGAATTATTAGGCAACTGCCTTTCCTTTGGCGAAATGGGTCAAAAGAAGGACTTGACAGGCTCCGAAAAGTCAAAAATAGTGAGATATCTTGCAGAGGGATGCAGCACTCTTAAAATTGCCAAGCTTCTGAAGCGTGATCATCCAACAATCAAGCGTTTCATTCAAAATAGTCAACAGGGTCGCAAGAAGCGTGTGGAAAAACCAAGGCGCAAAATAACTGCCCATGAACTGAGAAAAGTCAAGCGTGCAGCCACCAGTTTTGCCATATTTCAGAGCTGCAACATCACTGGAGTGCCCAAAAGCACAAGGTGTGCAATACTCAGAGACATGGCCAAGGTAAGAAAGGCTGAAAAACGACCACCACTGAACAAGACGCACAAGCTGAAACGTCAAGACTGGGCCAAGAAATATCTCAAGACTGATTTTTCTAAGGTTTTATGGACTGATGAAATGAGAGTGAGTTTTGATGGGCCAGATGGATGGGCCCGTGGCTGGATCGGTAAAGGGCAGAGAGCTCGTCCGACTCAGACGCCAGCAAGGTGGAGGTGGAGTACTGGTTTGGGCTGGTATCATCAAAGATGAGCTTGTGGGGCCTTTTCGGGTTGAGGATGGAGTCAAGCTAATCTCCCAGTCCTACTGCCAGTTTCTGGAAGACACCTTCTTCAAGCAGTGGTACAGGAAGAAGTCTGCATCCTTCAAGAAAAACATGATTTTCATGCAGGACAATGCTCCATCATAGCGTCCATGCATATAATTCTGCACAGTAATAGTCACCTGAACACACAGATATCCTCCTAAAATAGCTAAAACTAAAAACAAACTAAAAACTACTTCCAACAATATTTTGAAGAGTTTTTTGGCTTCGTTGAGAACATGGTTGTTGTTCAATAATAAAATTAATCCTCAAAAATACAACTTGCCTAATAATTCTGCACTCCCTGTATGGTTTTAGTGGTTTGATATGCAGTGACACACAGTCAAATGTTTCGCCAAACAGATCAGCCACTGCTGACGCTCATAAACAATAATAAAGTTCTCGTGCTGCAGGTATTAGGAGGTCTGCTAAAGGTGCAGCTGTTGTGCAGTGAGGGGTTTGCGTCTTTAATGATCTATGACAGTTTGTGTTCAATAAATAGTAAGAATGATTAATAAATCCATATCAAACAGTCCCCAAAAGTCACGTCTCCTCTTCAGTTTCGGGCACAGGCACACTTTACACTCACACTACAAGCGTACCACGCCAAAGTGAACCACATTTAGGCACACCTCTTCCAACAGGGATGGCCTACTGTACTGTGCCTGAGCCCGATTCAGAGCACTCACACTTCTCAAACGATCCGGGAAACAGGCCTGAGCACGGTTCGGATAGCATTAGTGTGAGTACACCCTTACTAGTCATTCACACAAACTCAAACCATCAGTAAAGAGATTAAATTAAATAAATTCCCTATTCAAGATTTCTTGTTGATTTATAGTTTCTAGTCTGAAATGTTGCTCTGAGATTAGACCCTGTTTTACACCTGATATTCAGATGAATCCACAAAATTGATGTGTGTTGGGGCGACATGAAGGAATTCAACTTATTAGATTTTACAAATTTAAGTGGATTGAACATAAAACAATGAAGTTGCCCCCCAAAAAATTCAAGAATTGTATTTTTCAGCACTTTTTAAACAGGTAGCAGCAAATATAATGTACCTGATCTTCTCCATCTGCTTCTCCAGACTCTGGACTCGCTCTCGGAGCAGATCCGCTTGTTTGGCCTGGTCCTGTAAGGTCTTCACATGCTCCAGTCCTGCAGCCAGTGCCCCCCTGACCTCTTCCGTCCTCTTCTTAATCCGTGTGTTTTCCGTCCTGACGTTCTCCAGCGTCTCTTGCATGCGGCTCAGCTCTCCGTAAGCCGCCATCAGCTCTTCCTCCAGCCTCTGGTTAAAGCGCATGGCCTCCTCCAGCTGCCCGTCTCTGGACGCACGGATCAGTTCCAGCTCTCGCAGGAGGTCTTTAGTGCTTCTTCTGGAGTCCCAGTCCGGATGTTTGGGCTGTTGTGTTTTTGTTTTGCAGTCTTGTTTCTCTGGGGTTCCTCCAGTTGTGTGTTTGGCTGGTGTGTGTTTTCGGCGTAGTGCCACCTCCAGTGATAGACACCGTGCGTCGCTGCTCTGGAGGGCTGAACGCAGGTCCTCCACCAGCTCCCTCAGACTGGCGTTCTCCAGCTCCAGCTGCGCCTGCAGTCGTCTCTGTGGGCTAATATCCACTGCAGTAAATAAAGCCAAATCAGATCTTCAGTAGCAAAAACATTTATCATGTACAGTGGGAGAAATAAGTATTCAACACGTCATGTTTTTTTTTCTGGGAGTAATATTTCTAAAGGAGCTGTTGACGTAGGATTGAACCCGATTTTGGTAAAAACCCAAACAATATAAACATAAAAAACTAATCTGGAAAAATAAGTTCTGTGTAATAACAGTGAAATGACACAAGGAGGAAGTACTGAACTACTTAAACGTATTTAATACTTTATATGTAAGGCTTTTTTGGTCACGGCAGCTTAAAGACGCCTCTCATATGAAGAATGAAGTCACATGCATTAATTGCTCAGGTGTGAGTTTCTCACAGACTTCAACAGAGTGTAAATATCTTGATGCTTCTGTGGGTGTCGTCTATCAAATCTGATCTTTAATTTGTATTCTCTATTGGATTTAGCTCAGGAGATTGGCTAGGCCATTCTACAGCTTGATTTTCTTTCTCTGAAAGCATTTGAGAGTTTCCTTTGCTGTGTTTTGGATCATTGTCTTGCTGAAATGTCCACCCTGGTTTCATCTTCATCATCCTGGTAATGTAGATGTTGGACTGAAGCAGCTTATATTCATTTACACTGAGGAGGGGCAGAGAGTTGCTGAAAAACTACTGAGAGATTTTAGCTGCTGTCTGGGCTTTCACTGGCTTTCTACACCTTCCTTTTTTCATGTGTTCAATACTTTTTCCCTGTCATTTTATTACTTATTACCTCATTTGTAAAATAATTAGATTTGTTTTCTTTGCATATATGGATTTCTTTGGTTGTTACCAACTATAGTAAGGCTAATAATTTTGACTTCAGCTGTATGCATGTTTTTTAAATTCATAATACTATTATTATTATTATTTTAAAATGTTTTTTTTATTTAAATAGTTTTTTTCAAAGGTTAGTTACATCAAATTTAAAAGAAATGCAATAACTGCTATAAGAAATTAGAAAATGAATCGTGAGCAAATGTATCAGCATCATCTCTTTTACAGATAGTTTATCATAACTGTAAGGTTTAAATTATTTGCTAATAAATAACTTATTTGATATTGTAATAAAAATGGCAATTGTTATTTAATGCAATTCAGTATATTTCAAATATGTTCTTAGATGTGCAATCTTGATTATAAATGAAATTACATAGATTTAACTTAATGATTTTTTTATCAAATAAAACAAAATAATAGTTTCATTTCTAATAAAGTTGCTTTGGATTTTATTTTTAGTAGACTAAAACCCTGTAAAAACTGTAGTTTCATTATTTCTTGATGGCACAGACATTACACTCCTGCAAATCCCCCATAAATAAATCATCATTAATTATAATTAAAGGCTAAAAATGTCCCCTGAGGCTTGGGGTTTTTTGGATGGCAAAATACAGCTATTAAATTAGTCTTCTTGACAGCTTAGGTGTGTGTGCGCGTGCTTGTTTTATTATCCCGGTGGGGATTTAAATCTGTATGCACAGTCTCATTGGGGACTTGTGTCAGAATCGGGGTCCTAAATTTAGCATCCAATGGGTAAATAAATCATACAGAATAAAAAATATATTTAAAAAGTATAAAGGTTTCCTGTGAGGGTTGGGTTCTGGTTGAGGTACGGGTATTAATGTATATGTATATATATAACAGTGAATAAT
>CAIGQQ010006939.1:2096748-2107612 GCA_903798035.1 Danio albolineatus
ATATATTTCATGTTTGTTTATTATACAACAGTAATTATGATATTTTTTATGGTATTTTATTAATGATCAACAACAATCCCACTAGTTATGCTCTACATTAGTCATTTTCTCATTGGATTTTGTGTTTATTTATAATTTCAGATCTGTTAAAAGGGAAGTAATGCAGCTCCTTTGACCCATGGACAATCAGAAGAACAGCAAACATCTCACATCTGAGTTAAAGATTACCCAGAAACCTGTTCACCTGCTTTAGTCAGTCGACAGGTAAGAAAAAAAAGTAATAGTTTTCCTCTTGTGTTTAAAAGCAGATTTGTGGATGTATTAAATGGCTTAATCCTAAATGAAGGTAAGTGAAGCACAAAATATGTGTAGTGCAATCTAAACAAAGCACTGAAAGAGTGATGAAAATCCATCTCAGATTTAACACTCACTACTAAAGTCTTCCTAATGACGCGTGAAATCGGTGTCATTTCTTTTGACAGATCACTCTCCATCATCTTTTTTTCAGATTACTCAGATTTTCAGAGTTGTCCTATGGTAAATGGGTTTGCAGTTGTGTGTGTGTGAAATGAAACTCCCTCAGATCAATAGAGAATCACATTGCGCTATTCACAGGCGAACCTGCAGCTGCTCCTTTAAAGCGTGTTTACTTTAGTTGAAAGGAGCTTATTTGAAACTCAAAGGTTTTGCGAGCCCACGGCATTGTCATAGTAAGAGATGAGGGTCAGAGGTCACAGGACCATGGGGAGAAGATACAGACCGTGTTTTTGGAAGGTAATTGCCCTCTTGATGGCTTTGGGATCTTGGCCTTTGTTCAGTCCATATGTGCATCTGTGGCTCAAACTCAATGCATGTAGGTGTGTGTGTGTGTGTGTGAGCAGGTATAGACAAACACAAACTCTCATGCACATTCAGGTAATGTCTTATCACACCCTTCCGTGTCCTAGATTTGCTCTAAGACAGTAAATCCCACCTTGTCCTGAGGATGTCCAGGTCTCTGAAAATCCACACTGTAAAAATATCTGTTAACAGTGTCCGTATTTTGTTTTCCTTTTATTTACACTTGTGATCAGTGTTAATTTCGTTGACAAAAAAATTTGTCATAATTTTGGTGACAAACAAGATTCTACAGACAAAAACTAGACGAAAATAAATAAAAATGAAGTGATGATGACGACAACTATAATTAAAATATACTGATATTTTCGTAAAAACAAGACGAGAATGTGATTGAGGGATGTATTATATGTAACACATTATCATTTGCCAGTCAAATGTCATTACTCTACTTATTTAATCAGTGCTATAGCTGAGCACCAACTACTGTAACACCAACTACAAGAGTAAAGCTTGGTAGACTGACATTGCAAAGTGGACTTAAACTATTTTAAACCCTTTCAAAGATTTAATAGCTTGAAACTGTTCAACAAACTGGTTAAAAGACTTGTAGTTTACCAAGTTAAAATTAAGGGTTTGCTAAATAGTTGCACAATCCTGCATTTTCAGATGGCTACTGTTCTTACAAGTGGATTGATTTGCTTTAGTATCTAGCCAGTTTCATGCGTGTTCAATAAAAAAGGTCAGGAGAGGGTTTTCTTCAATTTAAAAAATATTAAATCATTTATTCGATACAAATGAATAATTCCAGGACATAGCTCTGGATTACGTTACCCCAATGCAATACAGGAATTACATTCAGGAGGTTCGCAACTAACTTACATTTCCCTGACTCCAGCATATATACACAACTGATATTAACAAGTGGAGTTTTGGTGTAACGTCACTTATCAGCAGGGCCAGGCGGAATCTGCGGACATTTTTTGCTATTTCTGCAGAGTATTTTGTTAAAAAATCTGCGGAATTATGCGGAATAATTTTAAAAGTATCATAACTAAAAACTTAATATATGAAATAAAAAGTAATACATTTTTTAACATTTATTTAACGTTTACAATGCGAATCAAATTAGATCCACTTTATTTGGTAAACAAAGCAAGTCTTTCATATAAAATCTCTACTAAAACACAAAGTAGTACTTTACAAACTGTATTATAAATAAATCACATGAGTATTTTTAAATTAGTCAGTATTATTGCTAAAATTAATTTGAAAACTGATTAAATATACATTTACAAACATTTACACCAGTAAATAAACAGAATCAATGATGGGCTAAAAATCTGCGGAAATCTGCGGAATTCTGCGCGTGCAGATTCCGTGTGGCCCTACTTATCTGTCATTCTGCAGTCTTTTGGCTGTTGCATCCAGACATACTTCCTCTTTCTGCAACCTTTCTCTGCATACCATTACTGAACAGTTAAGTGCATCTTCAATATATTTCACAACTTCTACTAGCATCCAACTCCTTGGCTGCGTCCGAAACCGCCTACTATTCAGTAGGTACTGCATTTGAATTTAAACATACTACTCGGCTGTTAGAAAAGTACGTTCTATACAGTATGGATGTGAGAAGTATGAATGGAATTCGGACGTAGTACATCCGCCATTTTGTCATGGTCACTTGACCTACCTGTGTCAGTTGCGTCGCTCCACTCCCATTCATGAATTCTCTCGCGGGGCATCATGGGATAGCGCAGCGTGCATGGGATGTGCACTTCAGAATCTCGCCGGAAGTAGTAAGTCATCCGGGTACTTCTCGCATACTAATTTTCGAATTCTATGCATTCGGACATACTACTCGGCTCGCATACTGATTTTAGCGTACTGTATAGTATGGAAGTATGCGGTTTCGGACGCAGCCCTTGTTTCATGTATAGACTTCTTGTTAGACAGAAGTCTGGAGCACCATATTTATTATTCTTCTGCAATTTCCTTCTTGTCAGCAGGTTTTCTAAGAAGTATGCCACACAGTAAGAAAGAAGTATGTTTGGTTGATATATGGTATCATACAAATGAAAAAGATTGATTAATCTTGTTTGTCTAAATATTTTTTATAATATAAAATAAAGTCACAAAAGTAATAAATATAAATTTATTTTTCCCTACATATTGCCAACACTAATTTTACATATTACTTATGACATAAATAAACAATGCATATCTACTTTATGGTCTTCAATGGAAAGGCTACAGTATATTGTAATGATAATGTTTTATTACATTTTAATTTAGAATATTTTGTATAAATAAATTATACAATATTTTAATTAAATTACACTTAAGTTAAACCAAAATTTATATTAATCAACTAAATCTAGAGTACATTTAGTCTACTAAAACTAGACTAAAACTAAAATGATGCTATCAGAACCGTGTCCAGGCCCGTTTCCTGGATTGTTTGAGAAGTGTGAGTGCTCTGAATCGGGCTCAGGCACGGTACAGTTGGCCGGGCGGTTCACTTGGGCGGTACGCTTGTAGTGTGAGTGCAAACCGCGCCTGACCCCGAAACTGAAGACGAGACATTACTTTTGGGGACTGTTTCATATGGATTTATGATTCATTCTTAGTGTTTAATGAATGCAAACTGTTGCAGATTATTGAAGACACAAACCACTTACTGCACGACAGCTGCACCTTCAGCAAACCTTCGAATTCCTGCAGCACGAGGACTTTATGATTGCTTATGAGCGTCAAAAGTGGCTGATCTGTTCAGTGAAATATTTGACTGTCTGTCACTGCATATCAAATGACTAAAACGATATAATCATATAAAGACATGTCCACTGTACTGAGCAAGAGCACTTCTCTTAAACTGAACAGCACATCATTGATGAAGCAAGCGTGCTCAGGCCCGAATGTAATGTGATTGCGGGCCATAGGGGGAGATGGGAGGGGGGACAAGCTCGGTTCAAGGGAACTGTAGTGTGAGTACGCCCTAAAATATGACTAAAGCTTAAATGGAATTTTAGTCAAAAGACTGCGACTAAAACTAAATCAAAATTTGCTGTCAAAATTAACACTGGTTGTGAATTGCATTATGGGATGTTGATCTCTGCTCTGTCTGCATTTGATGATAAAATGCAACTCAGTTTAACACAGTGACTTTTAGTGGCATTTTTAGTAGTATTGAAATAATATAATGTATAAGAAATAATATATAGAAGAATTAGTCTGTAAAATAACAGAAAATGTTCTGGCAGCTTATTACAAGATTTTTGTAGCGTAATATACAACACCAACACAGACAATATATCACTTTAAACTATTAAAAAATGTTAATTAAAGTCACTTTCTTTTAATTTTTTTCTTTTTATTAATCATCGGTTATTTTAATACATCAGCACATACAAATAGTCTTGACTACACTCAAAAAAACTATTTGTATTTTCTTGTTAAAAACACTTATTTAAAATAAGCTGAAACAACATATTTCTTGAGATTTCATTAGGACAGCTTTTTTTATGTTCAATCTACATAAATTTGTTCAAAGTGTTAAGTTAATCTATACGATTTGTGTGGGAACAACATGAATGAATTGAGTGGAACCCTACATTTTTTTACAGTGTATACAGTAGGAAGTAACGGGAAATACACAAACAAGTAAACAGGATAATACAGTCAAGCTAGGAGCTAAATATGCACCATAGAATAGAAAATCAGGAGAAATTATTAATGCTATGCCAAAAAGGTGTGCATAGCTGCCAAAAACATCAGACTTTTGATGTATGGTATAGGTGGGTTTCTTGAGTGGTACATACTTGAGACATTTTAAAGGAGAATGCCTGTGGAGATGACCACAGTAAAAGTATACATTTCTTTGCAAGATAAACCAAGATTAAAATTTTTGGGATCCCATAATGTAATTCAAAAACATAAGTAATAAAATAAAAAATAAAAACATGAATCACAAAATATGGAACGGGCGCCACGGTGGCGCGTGAGTAGCACGTTCGCCTCACAGCAAGAAGGTCGCTGGTTCGATCCCCGGTTGGGGCAGGTCCCGGTTGGGCCAGTTGGCATTTCTGTGTGGAGTTTGCATGTTCTCCCCGTGGTTGCGTGGGTTTCCTCCGGGTGCTCCGGTTTCCCCCACAGTCCAAAGACATGCGGTACAGGTGAATTGGGTAAGCTAAATTGTCCATAGTGTATGTGTGTGCGAATGTGAATGTATGGATGTGTTTCCCAGAGATGGGTTGTGGCTGGAAGGGCATCCGCTGTGTAAAACAAATGCCGGATAAGTTAGCGGTTCATTCCGCTGTGGCAACCCCGGATTAATAAAGGGACTAAGCCGAAAAGAAAATGAATGAATGAATGACAAAATATGGAAAACTGCTAATTTATGGATATTCTTACAGTGCATGACCGCCTTGTCATGTATTGTAAGCATGAACAATTTAACTTCAGTGTTGTCTGTTAGAGAAAGTTGCATGTTTATACATTCAGCTGATTTGCCCCCCTGCAGATTCAGATAGCAAATCTGTTTGATTTTGTGAAGTGATTCCTCTGTGATGTGGAATTCACTGATTCCTCTGAAGGGATTGGAATGTTCTCCTTATCATTTACAACGGCCTATAAAAGACACTAAACTCATGTTTGTGTTCCACCTCTGGACAAACTGTGTTGGGGTGCACAGTTTTACTTCTGCAATAAAACTGGACTTCAGTTTTTGAACCTGTGTTTGTTGTATAAAACATCCAGGTCATATTATGACTGATAATAACGATCATTATTACACGGCTATCTGGAATACTCAATTCTGATTGGTCAGTCGCGACATTACAATTTATGTTGTTCCTACATAATGGTTAACTGAATAACACAGGCTCATCCAGAAACTTTAAATCACCTTGATCGTCAGTGCATTGAAAACCATAAACTAACATCCACATTCATATGTATCTGCTTGTCTCTCAAACTGCCCTTTATTGGAGGGACTGCTTTTTTGGATTGAGATGTGGTGACTATGGAGTCCAGTTGAGTTTAGTGAATCCATTGTCATGTTTAAGAATCCTGTCTGAAATGACTTGAGCTTTGTGAGAAAGCACTTTATCCTGTTGGAAGTAGACATCAGTACTTAGTAGTTCTTTAGCATCCATTGTTTGGTTCATTTGGCCTGGACCAAGGGTAACACATGTTACATTGTAATATTTTACTACCATTTTGGTGTCTTTTACCACCACACTGATTTCTCTTCTTCGAATTGTCGACACAAACCAAAATGAAGTCATGTCACAACATCCACGTCATTCGTGGGCTAGAATTGGTCAGAACTATCATGTGGGAACTCCCGATAGTAAACAAAGATAAGACCAAAAGCTGGCAGACAACACAATAATTGTTATTATGAATGGAGAGATGACTGTGCTGGCTGGCTGTATTCCTGGTCATCATAAATGAAATGGTTTGTATACATCATACAAATGATAAATTTCAAGAATGAAGCCTGGTGTGCACTGCAAAGGTGCATAGAAAGACTATGTTGCTAAAGCACTATCATTTAATACTTGCCCTCATTTTGTATAAATTTTTAGTCCCACTTCCGCATGCTTCCGCAAGGTTTTATTCCGCACTGACAGCTTCCGGTATATTCAGCCTTTGTTAACCTCTGCCTTTGCCTACCCGACCGTTCCCGTTAAATTTAGATCTGGTTTCCAAAATCTCACGTTTACATTGGCTGCTACCAAAAGAGAGAGATAACAGGTAAAACTGTAGGTTTTGCAAGGATTGTAGGCTAAATATCGGTTTTGTTTGCCATTTTTTGGTGAGACATGAGTGGCGGCTTAAACCTGAGGTTTCAGTCTTGTGACTGCTAAAGGATAAAACTTTGAGGTATTATCACATCGCGCAATGTCTATGGCTACGTTCACACTGCGAGGCTTAGTGCTCAAATCAGATTTTTTCTCAAGACTGCTGTATTGTTAGACCGCCTGCTCCCGTTCAAATTACACCAGAGTTACCGACGTATTATTGACGTATTTTACGGTACCACGTTTTATTCTGAAATTTATTCCCATGCTGCAGTAGATCTGGTCGGGTCCTCAGACCTCTAATACACAATGAACCTGACTATGGCTAAAAGACACAGTAATTTTTGTAGTTGGGTCTGTTTGAGTTTGAATCATGTTCTCATGAGGAACAAACTGCTCCAGTGTTCATTTGAAAGCATACCGAGGCCACCTCTGTGAGCAGATCTCAGTACGCTTGTTTGGTTTGCCAAACCTGTGACCCTACCATCCAAAATTGAGATTCATCAGACCAATTTTAGAAGGTTGTTTTGATAACAACTTGCATAAAGAGAATACTATGCTCCTTTTTAAAGATGTAAAGTAAGTCTCGAATATCACCAGATCAGATCACAGATCGTTTATTATGTGCTGTATAATGCCTGTTTTTGAGCAGAAAGAAAAACACTGTTCTCATGTGTGTCTCTAAATGTAAATAAGCTGCTGCTCTCACCTCAGTCTTTACAGCATGTGTCTCAGATACTCTCAAGACAAATCATCTGTTTGATGGTTGTCTATCACTCTTAAGTGGCATTGCAGTTTATTACGAATGAATATTACTTGTATGCAGTTTAAAACCTTGCCAGTTAAAACTCCTGATAATTTTACCAGTGCATATATACATAGCATGATATATAAACACACAGATGCACACTTACATTTATAAAAAATGACATTATTACATCAGACACCCTGCAGGTTTTTTCCCTATTTGTTGTTTTGGGATTATTAACGTATTCAGCACATTTGCATTGTAACTTCGCTCTGAATGAAGGCTTCAATCTTCAATCAACAGTCTATTGAAGCGCTATTATTTCTTTCATAATTAATAGCCTCTGTTTCCATCACCTGCATAGCGAATCTCTCTCAAATGCACCGGTTTCTCTTTGACACCCTTCAATGCAATTGTCTGCCTTCAGCTCTGCAGACACAACAGATGCCGCATGCTAAAAGAGCTGCAGCAGGAACAGTAAACTCCTCAGCCTTTAAATCAGGCATTGTTGCTGGCCGCTGTAAAGACTGAGGCCTCATCGGCTCTGGCGGATTTACAAGAGACCCGAGGGCTGTTTAAAGCAGGACGTGTGTGGCCTGACACTAAGCAGAGTGGGTTAAAATCATAAGGGTTTGTCTGTTGAGACACATAAAGGCAGACAGAAACACTCTATGGTGCAGATGGCTGCCGGAACTGTCCACTGTCTGAATGAGGCTTTAATGATGTCACTTTTTATTAAGTTTTAATGAAATAAACTGAGAAAAGGCATGTGTGAATTATCTGGAGTGCCTGCTTAATGTAAATGAATCAGAGACATTTACATGACGTTCATACATTTGGAGATTTCTTATCTGGTAAACAACCCATGATTGTAACAATGTTAAAATATATGTTGGGTTACTGAAAATACTCCAAAAAACCTTGAATTACTTTACTTTTGTATTTATTTTGAAATTGTATTTGCTTTTATTGTATATAATGATTTTTTTTCTGCGTATGTTAAGCTTTTTTTATATTGATTTCAATTCGTTTTTGAATCTTATTAACATTTCTTGTTGTCTTGATTTCAAAATTGAAGAAAACTCAAGTGTGAATTGAAGACATTTACATTACACTCATGTATTTGGAGATTTTCTTATTTTTTTTATCTAGCAAACAACCCATGACCTTGGTGTTGTTGCAGTTTGGGTAGAATTAGAATACAGCAATAATGCAAAACTGCATGTTTGTGACAATGTTTTAAAAAGAAATGCGGGCTTACTTTTCATTTCATTTACTATTCATTTTAAAATTGTGTACGTCTAGCTTTTTTCTTTTATTATTTAAATTTTGGGGCAACACGGTGGTTTCCGGTTTCCCCCACAGTCCAAAGATATGCGGTACAGGTGAATTGGGTAAGGATAAATTGTCCCTAGTGTATGTGTGTGAATGAGAATGTATGGATGTTTCCCAAAGATGGGTTGCGGCTGGAAGGGCATCCGCTGCGTAAAACAAATGCTGGATAAGTTGGCGATTCATTCCGCTGTGGTGACCCTGGATTAATAAAGGGACTAAGCCGAAAAGAAAATTAATGAATGAATAATTGAATTTTTGCAGACATTACAAAAGGTATCTCAAGATGTCAAGATCTAACCTTGGACAGTATGTCTGCTATAACAGGAAAATATAATAGAAAAAAATGGAGGGTTGGGTTGAAATATCATTGGCTAAACTGGCAGTGGGCAGGTTAAAATTACCAAAGACAGCGTTCCTGCACGGAAAACACATTTTCAAAGCAGAATATCTGACTTCTGTTTTTCAGATAAACAAGAACACTCACTTGGCATGTTAACAGCGGCACCTCTATAAATTTTGAGCTCTTTGACAGAATATTTGAGCTTGGACCCCCTGCTTGTATTGTTAATACTAATAAAGCAGATCTCTGGGGCTCTCAAAAGTGCACGAGCCCTTAGAATTGTCCAAACTTACCCCTGCAGCACCCCTAGTAGTTAACAATAACAGTTCTGGATAGCTGTCATGTTGTTATTAATGTGGGTAACAGGCTTAATGACGTTGCAAATAAATTATAGTATAAATTTAGTTTAAAGCTTTTTTTGTTGTTTGCCTAAGCTTAACTTAAATATTTTATTTAATCTAATATTTCATCAAATATATTTTAGTGCACGTTGTTGGGCAAATTGTTCAGAAATGAATTGTTTGAATATAGATATTTTACAAGACAAGATTTTAAAAGTGTATTTGTGAAGAAAGTGAGATTTAAAGTTAATTCACGACTGTGTTGTGGAGTGGAAGAGCCGATCATGAATGTGTTTGGAACCCCATCTGTACACTTTTACACAACATTTATGTATTTGGATTTTTTTTTTATTTTTATTTTTTCATTTTTTATCTAGTAAACAACCCATGACCTTGGTGTTGATACAGTTTTGGTGGAATAGGAATACAGCAATAATGCAAAACTGCATGATTGTAACAATGTTTTAAAAAGAAATGTTGGCTTACTGAAAATAAACCTTGAATTACTTTACTTTGTATTCATTTTAGAATTGTGTTCATTTTATGTGCCGTTGTTGTGTCTGTTTTTCTTCTGCGCACATTTAGCTTTTTTATATTGATTTTAGTTCATTTTTGAACATTTTATCTTTTTTTTGTAATTTTTTTAAAAACTGAGAAAACTCAAGTATTAATTGAAGACATTTACATAACATTTATGCATTTGGAGTTTTTTTTTAAATTTAGTAAGCAACCCCTTGGAGTTGCTACAGTTTTGGTAGAATTACAGCAATAATGCAAAACCTTTTAAAAAGAAATGTTGGCCTACTGAAAATTTAATAGAATTTTTGCAGACATTACAAAAGGTATCTCAAGATGTAACCTTGTACAGTATGTCTGCTAACAGGAAAATTTAAAAGAACAATATGCTTTAGCCACACACAAACCCCAATTTGCAAACCTTCCCCAGAGGAATAAAAAAATCAATCAATTATGTGAATATATACTTTTATATATGTACACATTTTATTAGATATTTATCAAGACACTTCTGTACAGCTCAATGTGACATTTCAAGGCTTAACTAGATTAATTAGGTTAACTAGACAGGTTAGGGTAATTAGGCAAGTTATTGTATAATGATGGTTTGTTCTGTAGACTATCGAAAAAATATATAGCTTAAAGAGGCTAATAATTTTGACCTTAAAATGGCTTTTAAAAAATTAAAAACTGATTTTATTCTAGCCTAAATAAAACAAATATGACTTTCTCCAGAAGAAAAAATATTATCAGACATACTGTGAAATTTTCTTGCTCTGTTAAACATCAATTGTGAAATATTCAAAAAAGAAAAACAAAGCATAGGGGGGCTGATAATTCTGACTTCGACTGTGTGTGTGTGTGTGTGTGTGTGTGTGTGTGTGTGTGTGTGTATGTATGTGTATATATATATATATATATATATATATATATATATATA
>CAIGQQ010006939.1:2112612-2124854 GCA_903798035.1 Danio albolineatus
TATGTAGGGAGAGAGAGAGAGAGAGAGAGAGAGATATATAAATATCAACAAATTAATAAAATAATCAGCAAATAAAAAATAAATAACAGAAAAGTTAATAAAAACAGACAATATCTCTTAAAATTATCATAATTGCAAGATTAAAATTAGTAGATTTATTTTTAAATAAGGTGAATGTGTTGATTTAACCATTAATAATGGTGTACATATATTTTGCAGCCAGTTTAGATGTCATTTTGTCCTCTCCAAGTATATAGTAAAGTATTAATGAACCTATTTACTTTTTCTCTCAGTATTGTGGCTGTGCATGTGCTGTCAGCTGTGAAACCAGGTGGAAAGTAGTCTTTAATAAAAGTGTAATGCAAAAACGCACGAGCTTCAGAAAGCGAAAGCAAAAGTTAAATTCGCGACATTTCAGGTGATTTACAGGGTTCATACAGTCATGAAAAACCTGGAAAAGTCATGAAAAACTTGACATGGCATTTTCCAGGCCTGGAAAAGTTTTGTAAAAACTGAAAAACCCACAAAGTTTTGGAAAAGTCATGGAAATTAGTTTTACAAATGTCTGTATACTTAAATATAGGTTAGTTGTCTTTACTTCTTTTCTGTCCATGGTCAAACACATGCTCTCACATTATTAGTGCTGTGTGAACATTATCTAAATACAGTTTACATAGATATAAAGATTCATTTAAACTAAATAGATCATTGCATGTTTTATGATGTGCTGTAATAACTTTGAACATGCATCGTTTTTCTTATTATTTACCACGTATACATAGACATTACATGAAACATTAGGTCATGAAAATTTACTTGAAAGTCTTGGAAAAGTCATTGAATTTTAGTAGTAAAAATGTGTATGAACCCTGGATCTAGAAACCCAGGCCCGAAAGTCCTGAAAATGCTGGCTCTGAAGAGCATGTGAAACTGTGCACGATTGTTGACAGGTCTCACAGGCGCAGAAAGAAATCGGTAAACGAGAGAAGATTTTCCACTACTTAATCGATCGTGGATGTTTAGTTATATTGAGCGCTAGGGCTGTGCAATTAATCGAAATTGGGTGGGAGATGTTGACTATGTTGAGCTGGAGAATCGAATAGGTGGTTTTGATTTACATTAGTTTTTATTTATTGTTATTTCTGGAATTGAGGTTAGCTCATCTTTATTTTTTCATGTTGTGTGTTTTTAAGACCATTTATTAGTTTTGTTTATCAAGCAGTTAGTACTACTGTGTGTACTGTATGTTTTTAACTTGAGGTTAGTTAATCTTCATTTATTTTATGTTGTCTGTTTTAAAGACAATTTTACTACAGTTTTATTCATTAAACTTAATACTATGTACATTTAGTACATACTTAATACTGAATACATTTAGAATGTGTGTACACTCTTAAAAAAAAAAAAAGGTTCTTCAGTGGTTCTTCAGAAGTTCTTTGCGGTATTTGAGGTGCTATTTAGCACTTTTACTGTGTAAAGAACCTTTAAAGCACCATAAAGATTCTTCAGTGGTTCTTTAAGGTGGTTACGGTGCTATATAGCACTTTTACTGTGTAAAGAACCTTTAAAGCACCATAAAGGTTTTTCAGTGGTTCTTTAGGGGGGTTAAAGTGCTATATAGCACCACTACTACTGGTAAGCACTTGTTCTTATAGCTAATTCTCATAACTCTTATGCCGGTTTTATTTGCGGAAAGGGTAAAGTAACATTAAGAGCACCTTAAAATATAGGTGCTATATAGCACCATTTGACAAAAGTACTATATAGCACCTATTTTTTAAGGTGCTAAAAGGTTCCCCCCTCATTACGAGCCAAAGAACCAGTTTTGGTGCCATTTAGCACCTTTTTTTTAGAGTGTATGTAGCTTCTTTGAAAAAGCAAAAACAGTTGCCTAAATTACAAATAAAATCGCAATCGCAATATTCATTCAAAAAATCACAATACAATTATTTTGTCCATATTGCACAGCCCTATTAAGCGCATATAAAAAGTATAAAAGGATGTTAATAATAGTACAAAAAAATTAAAAATGTGTCACAAAATATACTTTAGCGGCCGTTAATATACCTGGGCAGCCCACCCAAGTATAGTCTATGTGTGGGAAGCACTGTATTAGTGTTATATTAGCCATGTTTGCTTGAAAAACTAATTAAACAGGATAAATTCTAATTTACAGGAGAAAAAGTGTACAGTTATATTACACTTTTTAAAACCAACCTTTTTGCCTTTGACAGTGGTTTTGAGCAAAATATTGTATGTCAAAAACACTTTTTGCACCAATTATATACATTTATCAAGTTTAGTGGTGTGTTAAGTTCATGTGTACGTCCATCAAAGTGTCAACACTGTTTTGTTTGCATATCCCAGTTCAACCACATGTTGACAGCTCTATAAATCCTTAAGTGCAATGAAATGAGTTTGTTTAGCCAGGTGGATGTTTTGCTAACATGTAAATTGTATTTGTCTTGCATTTTCATACATACATAATATAAATCTGATTGATAAAATCCCTTGGTCTTTTGAATAAGAGCGCAGCCTCACCTGGCGCTCTGGTTTGAAGCTAGTTTATTTTATTAGATTGACAGACTTGTCCCAAAAGCACATTTGATTCAGAAGTGATAAGCTTATCCCGTTTGCATAATCTGTGTCTCACGACTTTCATTGGAAAATATCATTTGTTTAATGTAATACCAGTTATTAATAGTATTAAAGAAAGCCTCCCTTACTGTTGCCTATGAGATCTTAATGGAGCTGTTTAAATCAGTCTCTGTGAATCACAGTTACTGTTAACACTCCATAGGTTACGTATTTACCAATATTGCTGATTATAAGCCTCACGCCATCTTTCATATTTGTTTGAGAGTTGTTGTTGAGTGTGATAAGTATAGGTAGTGCATCTGTTATATTTCACACTAAACACTAAAAACAAGAGAAAAACTATTAAATAACTATTTTAAATTACGTCCCATTTGTTCATGTTAGCTATTACATTTTGTTACAAATGTTAAGCAACATTTAGTAAAATATTTATGATTATTATGCTTGTAAACTCTTCTTCAACTTGTTAGCTGAGGTTTATTAAATAATGTAATACAGATGGATCTTTTATTTTTAATAATGTATTAGTAAAAGTTAACATGATTAGCTTTTTAATTTTAATTGTTAACTCATGTCGATAATGAATTTTAACAAATTATTTTATGTTTTAATTTGTAAAGTGTTAGTGAAATTACTTTTAATCTGTTGTTTACTGTATTAGATATATAATAAAACAATTTCCTCTCCAATCCTAATTTCTAGTTACTTTATTTCTAAAAATTTATTTGTAGGTTTGTAAGTATGAGAGCTTAACTAGATGCATGTTAGCTTTATAAAACCTGTGAAGCATTACATCAAATAATAGTCTGAAAAAATATATTTATACTGTATATTGATTCACCATCTATTGGTCTCACATTTGTTTATTCCAAGGCCCAAATTAAGCAAAAACTATGCAATTTGGCCAAACAATACGATGAAATTCTGATATAGATGTAAATCAGTGACATGTTTATCATTTAAAAATGCATGTACATTTCAATTGTCACTTTCTTTGTTCGTTTAATGTCTTAATAAGGTGCTAAGCTGTATAATTAAAGCTTTATTATTTTGTTGGATAAAACATATAAAGCTATGTTTATTCATACAATAACGATTTCCCAAATTCTCAATGTATCATATTTGTTACTCTTGATTTTAACACGATTCCTATTCTGAAACGCCTTTTGTGATCATAGTTGCAATCAAGTTTGCTTTTTCAGGAAAATAATGGCAAATGCGAAAACCTCACTGATTCATTCATGGCTTTCAGCTGTTTCGTCCATGCTGCCATTTCAACAAAATATCAACTATGCCAGTCCTCTAGATAATGTAGCCTTGGTGACATTCAAATCAGGCCAATACACTAGAGCGATAGTCAAATTATCTAAATTTGCAGCAGACAAAACACATGCACATTTTCAACAAATGTCTTAATTTAATCGGACCATCACTGTGAAAATGCTGGGTTCCACACAATCTCTTCATGTCGTCCCAATGCAAATCTATTTAGCTAACTTAATGTTGTTTTTTTAAACATGAGTTGTTTAAACATAAGTTGTTTAAACATAAATTGTTTAAACATAAAAAAATGTAACTGTCCCAAACAAAACCTCAAGAATTTCAGCTCATTTTAAATTAGTTAGGATAATTTCCAAAAATATTTTTGCTGCTTGTTCTTCGTTTAAAATAAGTGCTTTTGTTATTTTATTCTCATCTTTTTAGGATCTTCCATGACTTGTTTTTTTATATAAAGTTGAAGTCAAATTAATTAGCCCTCCTGTGAATTTTTTTTCTTTTCAAATATTTCCCAATTTATGTTTAACAGAGCAAGGAATTATTCGCAAACTATTATGTACATTAGCATAACAGATATCCATACAGCAGTGGATATTAACCTGTATCCTGTCACATTTGCTTGCAAAAAGAGTGCAAAGCTAAACGCATGCTGTCTGTGTGTGTGTGTGTCCGCGCTGTGCATGTTTGTGTATCTGTGTATGTGCATGAACTTTGTAACGACATTGTGTGACTGCATTGTTGCAACTCCACAACAAACACATCAAACAATCATTGGTAAAGTTCTTACTGTAGTATTTCTCACAAACGTTATTTGAGATCTGCTTCCTTCACGTCTGTCTGTAGTCTGACGCAGCCGAGGGTGGAGATTGAGGCACACTGACAGGCACGTGGAAACGGTGGGCGGGGAGGACTAGCCTTAAATAAGGATAATTTCCAAAAATATTTTTGCTGCTTGTTCTTCGTTTAAAATAAGTTCTTTTGTTATTTTATTCTCATCTTTTTAGGATCTTCCATGACTTGTTTTTTTATATAAAGTTAAACTCAAATTAATTAGCCCTCCTGTGAATTTTTTTTTCTTTTCAAATATTTCCCAATTTATGTTTAACAGAGCAAGGAATTATTCGCAGTATTTTCGAAAATATTTTTTCTTCAGGAGAAAGTCTTATTTGTTTTATTTTGGCTAGAATAAAAGCAGTTTTTATTTTTCAAAAGCCATTTTAAGGTCAAAATTATTAGCCAGCAATATTTTTTTTATTCAATTGTTCACAGAACAAACCATCATTATACAATGACTTGCCTAATTACCGTAACTTGCCTAATTAACCTATTTAAGCCTTTAAATGTCACTTTAAGCTGAATATTAGTATCTTGAAAAATATTTTATCAAATATTCCGTACTATCATCATGGCAAAGATAAAAGTAATCAGTTATTAGATGAGTTATTAAAACTATTATGTTTAGAAATGTGTCTAAAAAAACTTCTTCCCATTAAACAGAAATTGGGGAAAAACATACAAGAGGGCTAATAATTCTGACTTCAGCTGTATATACCACAACGTGATTTGTGTTTGTGTTTTGAAGCCAGGATGAATGAAACTAATCCTGTTTTACCTCCACACAAGTGGCACGGCACTGTTTACAGATAGCCAGCATAGTTTTCGTCAATGAAAAACATGCATTGTGCTCAAACGTATTGTTCACAGCTGCTTTGGTACAGTGGTTTGAATGAAGCCAAAATGCTCAAAATAAAGCTCCTCTGTTGGCGAATGGCAGGCTGATGCCATTCATCAGATTACAGCAAGCAATTCCTGCCGTTTAGGAGAAGCGACATCTTCATGTGACAGCCAGAAAGGACAGTCATTATGTTGTGGTTGTTAATTATAACTGCCTGACCCGGGTTCAACTACGGCTGCACTCTATATGACAATATATATCGTATTGACAAACTAGAAAGTCTGTCGTTTCATATTATTTTGTGGTGGCGGAAAATACAGTGTTTAAAGTAATACTTTTTTCATCATTTAGATGAGCAATTTGGATGCAGGACGAAACTTGAATAGCAAAACGGGAAAAGAATCGGAAGCTTTAAAAAGTACTATGTTTAAAAACTTTTTATGTTGGGCCTGCATTATAAAAAGGTTCATATTTATTCTGTTAATCAAACGTCATAAATCAGTTTAAAGTAGTTAACATTTCCATAGAGAAATGAAATTTTTATGTCGCAAAATAAAAAAATGATCATAATTACATTAAGTTTTTAAAAAGTGCTTTATATTTCATTTATATGTATTTTCTATTTCTACATTATTAATCAAACATTTGGCCAGAAGTTCTAGCTAAAGTGAGAAAAATAATCAAATTTAATCGACATATTTGAGAATATACTTTAAAGGGCACCTATTTTGAAAAATCTACTTTTTAAGCAGTTTGGACAGACATATGTGTGGGTATATTGTATAGACCGTCATATTGGGGAGATATAAACACACTCAGTCCTTTTTTGTTTTAAATTAAACAACATAAAAATGGTGGACCAATTGGAGCAGTTGTGAGACCGACCGCAACTTGATGTAGGAGTGCGGTCCCCCCGCCCACCGAATTGATTGACAGCTGCATATTAACATGTCTTCTAGTACCGCGTATAATCATATCAACAAGACAGGACGTGCGCAAAGCAACCGGGAGTAAAAGATCTGTTCAGTTCGTTAGGATCATCGATCATCATCAAATGTGATCAAGAGTGAGTTTCACAAGTGTAAAATGTTTTAAAACAGTGCATGCTTGTGATGAACTACAGCGATTTACTTCATCACCACAACCGCGTGTCAGGACAATTATAAAAGAAGATGCTTCAATCTTGGTTTGTTGATGTTAAATCAGGTTTAATTTGTACATTAACATAACAGATATCCATACAGCAGTGGATATTAACCTGTATACTGTCACATTTGCTTGCAGAAAGAGTGCAAAGCTAAACGCATGCTGTCTGTCTGTGTGTGTGTGTGTGTGTGTGTGTGTGTGTGTGTGTGTGTGTGTGTCCGCGCTGTGCATGTTTGTGTATCTGTGTATGTGCATGAACTTTGTAACGACATTGTGTGACTCATTGTTGCAACTCCACAACAAACACATCAAACAATCATTGGTAAAGTTCTTACTGTAGTATTTCTCACAAACGTTATGTGAGATCTGCTTCCTTCACGTCTGTCTGTAGTCTGACGCAGCCGAGGGTGGAGATTGAGGCACGCTGACAGGCACGTGGGAACGGTGGGCGGGGAGGACTAGCCTTAAAGGCCCAGTACACAAAAACAGCAACAAGCTGTTTAGAGCTATAATACACAAACTTCAGACAGCTATAATAAATTATCTGATGGGTGTTTTGAGCTGAAACTTTACAGACAAATTCTATTGACACAAAAGACTTATATTAAATATAAAAAAATATGAAATATGTGCCCTTTTTTGTCAAAAAGAAGTCCTTTCCATGTGGTCATTAACTTATTGTATATACATTTCTTTTGTTTTCGTTTCCAAAATGAATCCTCATTGCACTTAAGAAGTTTACAATGGTAATAAAGCTTGCTAACAAGTTTTTAATGATTTCTGAATGAATTATAATGCTTTGTTTTGTTATTTACAAGTAGCAGGGTGTTTACAGCTACTGTATATTTCTGTCTGTTCGCATCCCATCCCTTTGTACCCCCTGGCAGCATTGTCTCACACTGCTGTTACACCTAAACAGATTTACGTGATCTCTTTTTGGGGTGTCAAAATTAATTGTTTCTTCTGTGCACTGCGATGCAGACGCAGGCAATTGGGTATCAGTTTAGTAATAGATCATAACTGGTTATTACATACTGACGTCATTTATCTCATATGCACTATTTCGCGGTAGTCTACTATGGCGAGGGAGGCGAGCGCGAGTAATTAAAACACTACTTAAAAACTCTGCACAATTCACTGCGCGTGACACTGAACAGCAGAAGCCCCTATTTCACTGCGATTGAGAAAATGAAAGTAAACTCAATTTCACTCTTTCTCTCTCACTGTGGTCCTTTGACCTGCTGGTGGGATTTTTCCTCTCCTCTCGGCTGTTACAGCGTTACTTCTGGATACAGACACGAGCAAGAGTGAGTTTTCTCCTCCGCGTCTATCATGCATCAGCTGTGATCACTGCTACTGTATATCTGTGTCACTGGTGAACAGTGCCAGAGAGTTAAAGCCAATCGCAGCTCTTTATGTTCAGCACGTGACCAATCATATGGGTGTAAGAACTCCCTAGACAAGGCTCAGAAAGCGAGCAGGATATTTTTGTTTATTCGCTATGAATGCTTGAGTTTTTAAAGGTCATATAAATGACTGTTTGTATTAAAGGACAAAATTGTGTTACAAATAATATATAAATATATTTATACATTGTAATACAAGAATTCTTGTGCTGTGAAGTAAAATATAAAATTGTGTATGGAAAGCATCGTCAATGCACCATGATGCACCGAGATATCGAATTGAACCGAATTAATGGCATGATAATCATTACCGAATCGAACTGTGAGACCACTGTAGGTTCACACCTCTAATCTCTTTGTTCCGCGGTGGCGTCACATAGGGTGGTTGTGGTCGTTTTGAACTGTCAAACACTGTATCTTGATTGCTATTAGGATGTGAGATTACTTGTATCATGAACAGATTTTTATCAGCCATATGGTTCACCTGTAAACACTGACCGCTCAAGCATTTACATCTCCACTGTCCTACATTTCTTCATGATGCTATTGAGAGTGTTTATCTTCAACAAAACAGTAGAGCAGTCAATCAGCACCTGCTCATAGTGGAGTTTGTTTTTAGTTTGACCACCATTGATGCTGTTTGTTCATTAGTCATTTCAGGAATTTCAGAAATGCGCTAGTGGGTGGCAAAGGCCAGTGCTGTGAATTGTGGGATGCACTGCCACAAGCACAAAGCTTTTTAACTCATGCCAATTCATGACATGTCCCATCATGATTGTGTTTCAGTAGTTTAAAGTGGTCCAAATGCAGTTCTTTATGGAAAGAAAAACTGGTTTTGAATACAGTTGACTGTAATGTTTGTGCATCTTGTACAAAAGCATAGCTGTAATAGTTAAGATTGTCCTTTTTTCCACTATCTTTGAAACTTAGTATAAAAAAGTAGGGCAATGCATGATTTGATTCTTTGGGAACTGATTGGATTGTTGAAAGATGGGTGTTGCTATTAAAATGAAGGAAGATTGACGAATGGATTAATTCAGAGCAGAAATGAGACATACAATGATAGCTCCGCCCTGAAGGAATTCCATGTGACCAGGAAGTTTAAAAAAAAGTTATTTTAAAGGAATGTTATGGTGTTTGATTAAAGTTTATGAGGGCATATTCATTTTTTCAAAATAATGAAGTCCACCTATACTTTTACAACAAGATCTACTATACATGCATAAAAATAAGAAGCGTACATTTTGATTTCATTGTGAGTTGAAAGTGTAAAAAGCCATTAGGCATGCACAGTATATTGAAAAGTATCATTACCTGGATAATAGTAGATGCAGTAGGCTTGGACGGTATCCAAATTTTGATACCGTCAAACCTCCTCCCTATTTTACCCCAGTATGCGGTATTACCGTGAATAATAAATAAAAAAATGACGTAAGGCTCAGACAGCATCACCAAACTGTTGGCTTCTGGCCAACTGTTCAGAAACTGAATGCCAAACACTAATATTGTAACCATAACAAAATAACAAGCACAGCAATATTAACAACTTTAATCATTTCAATTTTTATTTAATATAATAAATTTCCTTCATTAAGTAATTTGTCACTGCACGAGTACAGGTTTTCCAATGGACACTGTCCCTTTTATACCTTTTTGTTGCACAATTTGCAAATTTCCTCATCTGTATTTACCGCCTCTCCCTTCTCGTTTGGTCGAAACCTGAAATACTGCCAAAGTTCAGAAGTTGTGTCCTATTTCAAGACCAGGTCACTTGGTGCGCAATTCGCCATTTTTCCCCACCTCTCTCTTTCTCCTCCACGCTGTCCTGTGATGACAACCACGCATACGCATTTTTAGCCATTAAATAAATTATATGCAATATTCAATCCTTGTTTCCTATATGAGTGCATTGTTTTTTGTGACGGTATAACGGTATTGAAACTGAGACGTTGCTATTTTCAGATACCGCAGTTTACCGTATTACCGCCCAAACCTAATATGCAGTATTCGCTTCGAGTGCAAGTAGAAAAAATATATCTGCCAAGCATTTGTGCGTTGCATTAGTTGGTTGTTTATCTACATTTGACCAATCAGATGGGGCCTTGAACATGACAATAAGATTAAAATATCTGTCCAAGTTTTAAAGTTGAAATATTTACACCTTGACATTTTTAAAGCCCTAATTAATTAATTTGATAAAAAAAAACATCAGATTTTAGTACCATGACATAAATCAGTTATTTTTAAAAAGTAGCTAAAAATGGCATTTCTCTAGGCAAATAGGAAAATAATCGCAATATTAAACAACAACGCATATTTTCCCAGTATCGTGCATTCCTAAAAGTAGGGCCAGACGGAATCTGCGGACCTTTTTTGCTATTTCTGTGCAAAATTTTGTTAAAAATCTGCGGAATTATGCGGAATGATTTGGGAGTACCATAACTAAAATCTTAATATATGAAATAAAAAGTAATACCTTTTTAACTTATTTAATGTTTGCAATGCGAATCCAATTAGATCCAATTTATTTGGTAAACAAAGCAAGTCTGTCGTATAAAATCTCTACTAAAAGACAGAAAATAGTACTTTACAAACTGCATTGTAAATAAATCATATGAATATTTGCATATTAGTCAAAAACTGAATAAATATCAATGTACACACATTTACACCAGTAAATAAACGGAATCAATGATCGGCTAAAAATCTGTGGAAATCTGCAGAATTCTGCAGGCACAGATTCCGTGTGGGCCTACCTATAAGCTATAAATGAAACCAAGCAGCTTTGAAGTGAATCACATTATTATAATCTTTTGATATGGGGCAAACAATTATTTGAAAATCTGTCAAGACGTTCAGAGCTAAAAACCTCCTGCCATGTTTTGCTTGCTGCGATTCTCTAATTGGTGGTATTTTCTGTGCTGAATCATGGGTAATGTAGTACTCTCAAAATCTGCTGTAATTTGATTTGTATTTAGTTTGTGAGTTTGTTTGTATTGCGCTTTTCATGGGGAAAATTACATTTATTAATCACCATATCTCTATTAATTACTAATAATTCTAACTAATTAACAAGTAACTAATAGCTTTTAGGAGTTAAAGTTATATATAAACATAGTTAACCTGCAGTTTTATATTATATAGGTAATGTCATTGTGTACATATTCAGTGAAGTGTATTTGTGAATTAGGTGCATGTGTAAAACTAAAATACATTGAAATAATGTCATTGCATCTACACAAATATACACCATCAACTAGCAACCTTGCAGCTCAGAGTTAGTCAGTCTTCAAAAGTCCTTCAAAATCTAAATCCTAAAAATGTTGTTGTTTTTATTTATTTATTTTTTATTTCTGTGATATACTTGTTTTCTTGCATTGAGTCTTTGTTTTTGTTTTTTTCAGCTTTTCACAGATGGCACCACTAACAAGCTGGTGGGCTGTTATGTGGAGGATTGCGTGGAGGATGTAGTTCTGGTCCGGGTGTACGGCAACAAGACCGAGCTGATCGTGGATCGGGACAATGAACTGAAGAGCTTCCAGGTTCTGCATGCTAACGGTTGCGCGCCCAGACTTTACTGCACCTTCCAGAATGGCATCTGCTACGAGTTCATGCAAGGACGCGCTCTGGATACCCAAGACGTCAGGGACCCTGTGCTGCTCAGGTGAGTCCGTTCAGCACAAGGCACGAATTAGAAGATCCAAATTGGTGTTCGTACTAAAAATAACCCATTCGGCTGACTTCAGTGAGACTTCTGACGTTTGGGTTAGAACATTGTGACTATAGTAGTGAAGTCATTAAAATGGAGTACAGCTCTGCTCCAGAATCTTTTACTTGCATAGCTGAGTTTTATTTTAGTAGGTAAGCATAGCAAGCTATTTAAAATATATTTATATTTTAAACCTATTTGTTAATGATTTAAATGCAGACTTCTTTCAAAATGTAAATAAAAATTGTAATAAATTACGATAAAAAACTATTTTTTTCTTTATTTGTACAAGATCACAAAAATATTAGAATAAAACAGAAAAAATAAGCCATAATGTGCAGGAAAAGACAAAAGCCCAAAATACTTATTTAGAGCCTTTACCTTAATAATAATAATAATAATAATAATAATAATAATAATAATAATAATA
>CAIGQQ010006939.1:2124864-2151690 GCA_903798035.1 Danio albolineatus
TAATAATAATAATAATAATAATAATAATAATAATAATAATAATAATAATAATATTAAAAAACAATAACAAAACAATTGTTATAAGTGAATAATGAATACACACAAATGAAATTACAGTAAAGACAATAAAATAAAATGAAATGATAAACACTAGAGAATTTTACAAAGTTACAAAACATCATTAAAGGTGCAGTATGTAAGTTTGACACCCAGTGGTTGAACTAGGTATTACACTCCTGGATCAAAACAAACTGAAGCGCAGGTTGCCAGATTGATTCAAAATATATATTTTTTGTCCTAACCAACACCTCAAATTGATATATTAGAAACGGCTTTTATTTCTCACTGCTGAACAACAGACAACTGATAATGATCACCTCAGGCAAACCTCATGTGCTTTATTCAGTGTTAAATGCTAGTAATGTGAGTTTTAAATGCCATTTTACATGACATTTATAACCATATACTGAAAGCAGCAGCAGATAGTTCACCTCGTACCTTGAAAATAAAATAAACCGTTTGAAATTGAACTTTAGAAATGTAACTCAGTGCAAGCCAGCACATATCAGTGATTCATCATGTACGTTTAATAATGTTAAGAGGGTAAATATGTATTAATTAGATTATAAACCTTACCATTTTGTGAGAGAGTGCATATCCTGTGCTTCTGAATGGCTGTATTTAAATTTCTATCGTGTTTCATCTGGTGCAAACAGCCAGATTGCTTATCACTGCGTATCTCGTCATGAACAGTGTTGTTGGGACACGCAGTTACAGTGTAACCTGCTCACCTAATGTTTACATGCGTAATATTTATATCATTTGCTAATTAACAACCTCATGTGGAACTGAATCTGTCTCATTTCTGAGTCTGCTACTGTCCACCAGAGGTCGCATTTTGGTCACGGACGCATGCTTTCTGAGCCTTTCTGACTGACTGAATGAATGAATGAAACACGTGGTTTTCCACCAAGGCAACCTGGGTGCTGAAATATAATTGGCTAAACTTGCATTGGAGCAGGTTAAAATTACCAAAACAAAGACAGCGTTCCGGCACGGAAAACACATTTTCAAAGCAGAATATCTGACTTCAGCATTGTTTTTCAGATAAACACTTGGCATGCTTCTAAAATATCTGCAAACATATTATGGTATTTTTTTTATTCATTACAAGAGTCAAAAACAGCACAACTTAAGGAATTATTATAAAAAAAGAATGGAAGTAAATGAGACCGGAAGTCTCAAGCCAAAATGATTCAAATGGCTGAGACTGCTCGTACGCGGAGAATAAGGTCAATAAACTGTATCTGCTTTACAATTCCTATCCATTGGGCCTCTTTATTGGAGGATCAGCCTGAAACTATAATCGAGTTGTGGCTTTTCTGCTACTTGCTAGAAGTATTTGTATTACTGTAAGTATTTCACACTGGCTGGAACAATTTCTGGCATTTTCCCAAGGTATAATGAAATGCTTTTGTAACATCTTGATCATTTTTGGATGCGTCCTTGATAAATAAAAGTATAATTCATAAACTTCTAAAATGTATATGAGGTTAAGTAGTACTTAGATGGAATGTCACTATTTGATTTGTTAAAATCGAAAAACTATTTTAAAGGAGGGAACAAGAACAAACAAGAGGAAAAAATGCACCCGTTCAAACCAAATCTTTAAATATTGAAGACTGGCTGTTTGGAGAAGTTCTGCATGCAGTCTAAGCTAACTGTGGAGATATGAAGTTGTTTATGCGCGCTCAGACAGAACAGTGCATTCACTTCATGAGGGTCACGTAATCTCCTTCCAGGCACACAGTGAACCATATCAAAAACTCCACCGTGACCTTGGACCAATATTCACTGTTTCCACATAAACAGCTTTTTCCAGGCATTGTGTTTGAGCTGAAATCGAAACATTGCCGTTTTGACCAACGTCTTCCTTTTGTTTTTATTGGCAGACTGATCGCCCGTGAAATGGCTCGCATTCACGCCATCCACGCACACAACGGATGCATCCCCAAACCCAACCTGTGGATCAAAATGCGCAAGTACTTCTCACTAGTGGCCACAGAGTTCACAGAGCAAGCCTCTAACATCAGGTAAATCTTTCATTAACTAGTGGTCTATTATTGAATGCTTATTTACAGGTCTCTTTCAAAAGAATTACTTAAATCCAAGGTCAAAATATGGACAGAGATGCCCGATGTAGGGCCTGCGTGGCAAAGTTGGCCCATTATAACCTTTGATATGGCCCACCATTGGTTCTTGAAGCTGTTTGAAATTGTAATTGTGTTGATTTCATGATAATTTATGTTTCTAAATTGTTACCTATTTAAATAAAATAAAATAAATATATTTTGCTTTTGCGTAAAATGAAAATTGAAGTCTGAGTGTGAATCGTGAACCACGTGGGGAGCGTATTCCAGTGAGTCATTTATAATGAGTCACCTGATTCATGAATGATTGAGCTGTTTTGAATGAATTTGAATTAATGATTCAGAGACAAGGACAGAGAAAGATTTAAGAGAAAAGATGGCATCCAAGATGTGAGTGGATGACATTTAAAAGGGTAAATGACAGTATTTCTGTGTTGATAATGCACGTTAGGCAAACTTGCCATTAAAAACTTTTATTAGAATACAATATTATAATGTACTATACTCTATTTTAACAAATAGCATCTGATATGTGTGTATCTAATGTGTGTGTGTGTGTGTCTGTGTCTGTGTGTGTGTAATATATAGCAGTTTTTAATTTTTTAATTATTAGCCTCTTTAAGCTACTTTTTTTATTCGATAGTCGACAGAACAAACCATCATTATACAATAACTTGCTTAATTACCCTAACCTGCCTAGTTAAACTAATTAACCTAGTCAAGCCTTTAAATGTCACATTAAGCTGTATAGAAGTGTCCTGAAAAATATCTAGTCAAATATCATTTACTGTCATCATGGCAAAGATAAAATAAATCAGTTATTAGAAAGGAGTTATTACAACTATTATGTTTAGAAATGTGTTGAAAAAAATCTTCTCTCCGTTAAACAGAAATTGGGGGAAAAAATAAACAGGGGAGCTAATAATTCAGTTGTATATATAATGTTCAGTCATTTGTATAGTTGAAGTCAGAATTAATTGCCCCTCTGAATTATTAGCCACCCTGTTAATTTTTTCCCCCAATTTCTGTTTAACGGAGAGAAGATTTAAATCTATTCAAGTATGTTATTTACACCACAGTTTGAAAAGTTTGAAAATGCACCTGGAAAGAGCTTTAAAATTGACTTTTGAAGAGCAATGAAAGTCCCGAAGTGCATGCAAAGTGACTTTTCGACACATTGACAACACAAGAAACTCTTCCACGTATTTGCAGATCAAATTAGATGTTGTTTGCAGGCCAATGAAGAATGGCATTATGCAGATTTGTTACGAGTCTGTGTCGATTTATTTTTTATTTTAATTCTTTTATTCATTTAATCATATTTAAGGTAGTTTAGAGTGAATTTAGAGCTGCATAATATTGAATAAGTAACATTGCAATATTTTTTTTATTCTGCAATATATCCTGCCACGGGAATACAATTTTACCGGATTACTTAATATCTCAATTTGGAAAGAGTTTCTGATGTTAGATTGATTGGGACGTGGAAGTGCATTTTCATAAAATCTAATAAACGATCTATAAATACAACAAAAATAAACTGAGTTTTATTGTTTTCCAAGTTTAATAGTATTCAGGGACAGTTACTGAATAATAAAAATAAAGATAATGCAATCAAATCAATCATTATTCAAGGGTGCTTTCACACCTTTCTTATTTAGTTTGGTTGAATCGCACTACAGTTCGTTTTCCCTCTTAATTCTGACCAATCGAAAAGCAGTTTAGGAAATACGTTTAATAACACATCCAATGAGTGATGTGGATTTTGTCACATGACTGCATTTTGGTTTTTTTCAACTGGTTCGGACCAAAGCAATCAGTGTGTAGTGAAAAGGACTCAAAACGGCGGAAAACATGCTACAATGTATCATTTGTTGCCCTTGGTCCAGATCCAATGAACCGAACCACAGATGTAAAAGCATCCTAAGTTCTAAATGATACAATTTCTTATGCCTGAATGCTTTTTAAAATCATTATACAATCACAGAACTCAAAAACACATGCAAATGATGAATTCTAATACAAACTCAACATTGCATTTCCTGCGATGTGACTATTGTGAACAGGGGCGTAAATCCCGGAGGGGACAGGGGGGACATGTCCCCTCCCATCCGAGGGTTGTCCCCCCCTCCCAAAAACAAAAAGTAAAAAGAAATTGCACTGTATTGTGAAAAATATATGTGTATACCTAAAGTAATTGTATTTGTAGAAAAGAAAAACGCATTTCGCATTTAAAATGCGTTTATTGAGTTCCCCCTCCTCTTTCTCACAGTGGTTTGGTCCACTGCTTTTCCCGGTTCATCTCCGACTATGTGCAGCGCACACCGGAAGTCAGGTGTGTGTGTGGCTTGACGCTTCGGCTCAGTTCTAGATGCTCACCAGTGAGGAGGGTACTTTATTCACTTTAAACAAAACTATTCTCTTTAAGGTTGTTGATACAAATTTGTATTTTCCATGTGTCTGCTATATTAGCGATTTGAAATATTACCCATCTAGTTAACGCGTTAGCTTGTTGCAAAGTGCACTGCAGCTAACGTGCCAAATTTGCCATGCAATGTTTTATTTGTGACGAGATGGCATAATGTTTACAACATAAATGGCCACAATTAGCATATTTTGTTGCTGTGCTTTGCTAAATGAGCACTGTACTACGTCCGAACTCACCCCACTGTATTTCTGTATCAATTTCAATTCTGTTCGTACATGACAATTAATTCAAAACAACAACTTTAACCTTATTTTTAATTCCTTGTTTTTATTGTTGTGATTATTTTTATAGTTTTATGTACTTTTTGTAAAGCACTTTGAATTACCATTGTGTTTAATCGTGCCTTGCAGTGACTAGATAAAATGACAGAGAAAAGGAAAGTGGACATAAGATTATTTTTCAGTGCACTTAAACGCCAATAAATACAAAAAGTTCACATATTTAGGCAATTTGGCTTTAAGAATGGGTGATTATGTAAATACAAATGTCACTATATCATTCACAGGCAAAAGAGAAGGAAAATATTGAGGCAGAGCAGGGTCAGTCAGATGTACAGTGTCAGGTAAGGGGGTGAAGGGATAATGACAGTTTTTATTTGGATGAGCAGTTTCTTTAATGTTTTTAGTGTTGTGGCTGTTCAGCAGATGAACCTCACAGGCTCACCTATTTACAGTATGATCTGTCGATTTAACAAGTGTAATGTAAACAAGTGAGTTATTATGAGTTTAGAAAACACCTCCTCCTGCATTTCTTCTGCTTCAGGAGTCAGTGTTGACCGTACACATCTGCTGTCATTGAACCTGAGTCTCCATGCTGAAATAATAATGATAGAGCCAAAGTTTTTAACTGGGGACATATCTTTAGAAGTACAATTTGACTGTATTATTTGTGTCCCCCTCAAAAAATTACTCAAGGGAAATTTTATATTTATTGTCCCCCCCTAGTGTTAAATGAGATTTACGCCCTTGATTGTGAATGTGATATCCATGCTGAAACGAGTCCTAAATTATTTCTCTGGGACACAAAAGTTTGTGCATTTTGTTGTTTTCTGTTCTCAGTCCAATATCAATAATATTCTTTTGCCATTTGAACCATCAGTAAATAATATTTTGCTTAAACAGGTGTTTCACAAGACCTAAATTCCATTTGTTCGTTTAATCTCATGCGCAGAGATGTTACGTCACACACTCATCTCCGCTGTCTTGCTTTTTAAAGATGCTTGCACCTTAAAAGCTACTGGCTGTTTGCATTGTGACGTTTATCGGGAGCCAGAGATCATGCACATGCAAAGCCATTTACGTCATTAGTTTCATAAGACTTTCTCGTGTGGAGGTCATGCTGCTGACTAATGTCTATTAGGATCATTTCACTATGTAGTTTCCTGTTGTTGTTTTTTTCCCCAAGCATTTAACAAATGATCGCAGATGAATCTGTGAGACCGCAGGGCTTTGAGTGAGTCTCTGCAGGGGCAAAGAAGAGTCTAGAAATAACTCCTTAAGCCCATTATAAGGGGAGAGTGGTCAGTCGGACGGGGCTTTTTCATTGGTGGGACTTGACCATATTATCACCCTCCTAATTTCTCTTTTGTTAATCCATTCGTTGAGTTAAAAGACGGATGTAGCGTTCTTTAATTGTTGTTAAATCTTATAAGATTCCATTTGTTAGTTGGAATTAGTTAGTTTTCATTAGGGCTGCACGATATTGGAAAAATCTAACGTTGAAATATTTTGTTATACATGTTGCAATATTGAGTATTATTACACCCGATGACGTAATATTTCTAATATTCATTAAAATGAATCATTATTAATGCTTTTAATTATTTAAATGCTTTTAATTATTTAAATGCTTTTTTCTTCAGAAACTGCAAATGAAACATGCAAATGAGCACGTTGCGATATCGATGCTGTAACGATATATTGCGCAGCCCTAATTTTTATATTTGTGTACATATTGAATGAATAATTGTATTTATTTTATTAAATGAGGTTGGCAAAATTAAATGAATACTGTGACAAATATTGTTAATTATTGTTACTTAGTTACAGTATTAATTTATTATTTCACCAGATGACTTAGAAAGAATTTATAATGTTAGATTAATTTGGATGATCCTGGATGTGAGGCATGCATAAAATATAATAAATCTACTCTACAAGCATAGATAAATACACTAAAGAAAGCAATAGGAGTTAAATGAACAGTGTTTTATCGTTTTCTGAGTCTGACAGTATTCAGGTACAGTAATTGAATAATAATAAATAATTCAATAAAGTGAATCATTATTAAAGCTTTTGATTATTAAATGCTTTTAAAATCCACAAAAACTGCAAATGAAGCATGCAAATGGTAAACTACAATACAAACTCAACATTACATATACTGCGATGTGACTATTGCGAATGAACACATTGCGATAT
Source organism: Danio albolineatus (assembly GCA_903798035.1). Taxonomy (NCBI): domain Eukaryota; kingdom Metazoa; phylum Chordata; class Actinopteri; order Cypriniformes; family Danionidae; genus Danio; species Danio albolineatus. The sequence goes on from CAIGQQ010006939.1 coordinate 2,131,923, forward strand.
CGATGCTGTAACGATTAATTTATGTGCATTTTGGACGATAATGAATAATTGTATTTATTTAATTAAATGAGGTTGGCAAAAAGAAATGAATGCTGTAACAAATTAAGTAATTGTTGTTACTTAATCACAGAATTGATTTTTTTTTTTGCCAACCTCATTTAATAAAAAAAATACAATTATTCATTCTTAGTTCATGTTGGCTCAGGTCTATTAAACAGTATGAATACATACAACTTTAGATTTTTATTATTATTATAAACGCACAAAAAGAAACAAACAACTTATAGCTAACAAATGGAATTAACCAACATTGACTAATGAAACTTAACAATTTAAAATGTTTTATAATAAAGTTTTATTTGATAACATGGAAAATACTTTCATAACATAAGTACTTGATATTATATGTTTAACAGTTAATAGTACCTTATTGAAATTCTAATTTATTTTAGCAAATATGATTAAATGCACCTGAGCTAACGTGAGGTAATAAGGAATTTTATTTTTATTAATAAATGCTGAAACATATTGGTCGTTTTTAATGCATTGACTAACATTAGCAATAGAGAAGAGATAATCGCTGAAATGCTTTTTGTATTGAAGGTGTTTTAAAGGATTTATTCAACTTCAAATAATTTATTACTGCAAAAACGGTTTATACAAAAGTAATGGAGGATTAAAGCTGTTCTGATGAGCTTACTAAGGTGATTAGTATTACTCATTGTACTTCAGATGAGTGATTTGAACAGACCTGTAAACCTGAGTGTTGAACCTGTAAGCATGCTGCAAATCTCAAATGTGCCATGTTGAGAAAGGGCTTTCAGTAATTTAGTAAAACACTTTTTACAGCTTTTGTTAACCATTTTTTATAATGGTAGTTAAAAGCAAATGTTAATAAAATAAAATGTTCATATTAGTTGCAGTGCGTTAAAGGGGGACCTATTATGAAAAAATCTTATTTTTTAGGTTTAAACACAGTTGTGTGGTGAAAGTGTGTGAATATATCCAGCCTCTAGAGGTGAAAGTCTGCAGAAATGCTTTGCTTGACATTCTCCATTTGTACTTGTAATCAGAGGGGAAAAGCCACACCCATTAGTGACCGTATTAAATCTTACAGCATAAACAGCCCTGAGTGAGAAGCAGCCGTCCACCAGTTGTTGCACTGTACCTGCTGAAGATACTTAGATAATACCTGCCTAAGTGGCAATATAAATGTGTTTTTATGATCCACAAATGAACACTGTAGTCTTTATAGACAGCCTTCTTCTGAACCACTTCATTTGATATTTTCAGTTTTTCAAAGAGAAATATTTGCGCGATTAAAATTGCACATATTCATCGAACTACGCTGCATTAATTAATCTTAAATTTTACATATCTACTGCACATATATATTTCAGGGTTCTTACGGTCATGAAAAACCTGGAAAAGTCTTGGAATTTTGACATGGCATTTTCCAGGCCTTTTCCAAAAGTTTTAGAAAAGTCATGGAAATTAGTTTAACAAATGTCTGTATACTTAAATATATAAGTTAGTTGTCTTTAATTCTTTTCTGTCCATGGTCAACAACATACTCTCACGTTATTAGTGCTGTGTGAGAATTATCTAAATACATTTTACATATATAAAGATTAATTTGAACTGAATAGATTATTGCATGTTTTATGGTATGCTCTAATGACTTTGAACTTTGATTTAGCATGTATACGTTGACATTACATGAAGCATTAGGTCATGAAAATTTACTCAAGCCATGGAAAAGTCATGGAATTTTAGTAGTAAAAATGTGTATGAACCCTGATATTTGTAATTAAGTTCATATCTGTCTGCATACCTCTGATTATTAATAGCAACCTGTACATATATTCATCTACTGTAAATCTCTGTTCATAGTTAATACAACCTGTATATAATGAAAATAGCACATCCATCTGTAAATATCACCATAGTTTTTCTATAATTGCACTTTATAACTTATACCTATATCCTGCACTCGCTGCTATTGCACTTCTGGTTAGACCTCAACTGCATTTCGTTGCCTTGTACTTGTACATGTGTAATGACTAATGCCCAATCCCAATTTTATTTTTGTACCTCTACCCCTTCCCCCTTAAAACCGAGTGTGAAGGGGAAGTGCTTTAAAATCTACCGCTAAGAAATGGAACAGCACTAGAGCACCTGCACACGCCATTGTATGTCATCGCGATCTCTTGCTTCACATGAGATCAGACAATCGCGACTGCTGTAGATATTCTACTTTATTCATTGGTATTTATCTTCAGGAAATCACTGTAGGCGTATGTTACAGTATGTTATTATAATGATATAATGAGGTAATAAGCTCGTAACTGTACTGCGCATTTACACAGTAGCCATATTCATCTATGTAAACACAACAAAAACAACATTAACATCAGAGCAGACACTGTAAAAAGCTCATTCCCAGCCTCTAGACTTTTCTGACAGGGTATTCGAGAGTGATCGAGTGACAGAATGTTGTGGGACTGCTGTACAGGAGTTCTTTTTATGGATTATAGATGGTAAAATTTTGCGCTTTTTTATTTTTATTTTTTTTATTATTATTTGTTTATTTATTTTATTTATTTATTTATTTTTATAAAACATGACGGTAAAACACGAGCGCGGTTATGAATGTGTTTAAACATAAGCTTGTTAATTCGTAATAATGACAAAAAATACTAATTTGTGGATCTCCTGATTTCCGGGTGCAGCTATCTTGCTGTTGTGGCTGGTGTATTCTGGGAAATTTTCTTACCCCTTGGTTTCGAGTGTGATCCTGAAAAATCTCTGTTCGAAGGGCTATCTACCCCTTCCCCTTAGCCCTACGCCTTCAAGATAAAGAGAGTTGGGATCCCAAGGGGAAGGGTATCAGTCCTGTTTTGCATCTGCCACTATGCTGACACACAGGCATTTGTAGCTCTGCCCTCTTTTCTAAAGAGCAAAATCTCATTTGCATTTAAAGCAACAGTCACCAAAATGGCACAATTTGGATCAAAGCCTAAAATGGGCAGATTCAAAGAGTTGTAGAACATTATCTGTGGGGTATTTTGATCTGTAACTTCACATACACATTCTAGGGACTTATTTTACATCTTGTAAAAAGGGGCGTAATAGGTCCCCTTTAACTTATGTCAACCGACTTGTGATCTTAACAAATTTACTAGCAAACGCGGAGATTAATATTGACAATAATAAATCCTGGCGAAGCATTGCTGGTTTATATTAACTAATGGAGTTTGCTATCATCAACAAATGAAACCTTATTATAAAGTGATTGTTATTTTACTAGGAAAATATTAGATAAAGCCAAAATGCAAATCAGTTTTGTGGCATTGTTCTGTTATCATACACTCTTGCCTCTGTGTTTGCCTTTCGCATCACTAATCTCTCATTTCTGTGGTCTGTAAACTAGAATTCAGCAGGAAGTTCCCAGTCAGGAAGTGCTGGAACAGGAAATGATGTGGATGAAGGAGCACCTGTCTCAGCTGGGCTCTCCTGTAGTGCTCTGTCACAACGACCTGCTCTGCAAGAACATCATTCACAATGCAAAAGAAGGTGAGTTTGGGAATTATGGAAATAAATTGGTCTTATTTACTTTTTAATAAACCTCCTTGGTCTTATGATGTGTTCACCACAGACGCGACATGCCCAAATAAATCCCACTATTCGCGCGTAAAAATTTCGAGCTAACTCCATTCGCGTGTCAAATATGCTTCATTTGCGTATGAAATTCACTTCACAATAGACGTGGATTTGCGTCATGGGAGGCCCATCAGTTTGCCCGGTGACTCTAGTTTTGTCTAACATGGATTTTATTTAGAGAGTAACTGTGTTTATGTGCTTTAGGAAGGCTTAAAAACAGCGTAGATGAATTTGGCGCAGTGTCTGATTCCATTAGATCCTGATTTCAGAAGTGCAGCCAGCTCTGTGAGTTCATAAACTCCTCCAGAGACTGTACCTGTATGATGGAAGCTTTCAGCGGTGCTTCCGACTGAGCCAGGCCCAGTTTAATGAGCTGTTGTCCGGTGTCGGCAGGAGGATTTCCCCTCACCAACAACAGGCGCTACATCATAATTACTCCCCCTACAAGAGCAAGCTTCTGATTGGTCAATGCAGCATGAACGTCCGCTAAAGTTCAGATTTTCTAACTAGAGCAAATCGTACCACAGGATGTCTAGTATATTGACCTAAAATGTAAATCGCTCACACTTGACGCTTCATCCATGTGTAGTGTGAACGCACCATTATTGTACCCCAAATAGCCTTAAATTCTAAAGAACAAATCTTTTCACGTGTTGCGTCCCAAATGACACACTATACACTATGCAAAGTTATTTATAATTTAAACAGTTTACTAGTATGAATTTAAAAACTGAATAAAAATAAATGTACACACGTTTACACAAGTAAATACATGGACTCGATGGGCTAAAAATCTGCAAAAATCTGCAGATTTCTGCGCACGCAGATTCTGTGTGGGCCAACTAATAAGTTAATCAGGTTTTTAACTTAATTTTTTATAATTTTTTGTGTAAGTTGAGATGACAAGAAAAATTTGATTCAACTAAAAAATTAAAGGCAGTAAGATTTTTTTTTACAGTGCACATTAGGGCTGCTAGATATTGGAAATAAAGTACATAGATAGATTTTGCCAATTTTAGTCCAGTGTTTTCATGTTACAGTATGAAAAGTGCTTGAAAATGTAGTTGTTGCTTTCATAATAATTTGTTACTATATATGTGTGATAATAATTAACAATTTAAGTAGGATAAAATTAATAAAATATAGCATAAAATTAAAACTCTGGAGTCTGTGCGTTTGCCTGTATATAATGCTTTAAATTGATCTGAAACCTTTGCTTAAACAGTGGAGGAAGACAATGCATGTGGATGACCACTTCATGAGAGAACAATGCATGAAAAATTTAAATTAAGTATGAATTTAAGATGAAAGATGAGATGTTTAGAGAGAGTAAATGACAGCAATTCAGTGCATGAAGTGTTCAATATTACACTTTTCCTTTTTATTAGATGAATAAATGCATCATACGGTTATTTAAAGTGTTGTTATTTCTATTTTAGGATTTTCAGTGAATGCATTACTTGCACTATTTATACTACAGAATTTCTCTGAATAGTGTATCGGTATGTGATGTGGGATATAGACTTTTCAGTGCCTCTAAAACAATTTTTTTGTTCTGCATGTGTAACTAAATTCTGGGGGGCAGGAATTATAATATTATTAATGACCCACTTTTTACGATTCATTCAGGTCCCAGAGGTTGTAAGTGTGTTCAGTTGTTTCGATGCTCTTTTATGCTCAGCAAGGCTTCGCTGATTGATTAAAATGCAGTAAAAAAAAACAGTAATATTGTGAAATGTTTGAAAAAGATGTCTTCAGTGTCATGTGATCCTTCAGAAATCATTCATATATGAAAAGTATTTGATGCATTCAATTTGCTGATACATTTAAGGGGTTCGATTTTTTTTGAATTTTATTTATTTTTTTTTTTTATTTTTTTTTTAATTTATTTATTTTTTTACTTAATTTTTATTTTTATTTTTTTCTTTTCAGAAGTCTTCAGAGTCACGTGATCCTTCAGAATTCATTCATATTTGCTGATTCTGTGTTCCACAATAATGACTTATTTTTTATAATCAAATATTCTTGTGAAATTGAGGATTGTTTTTGTAGAATTCTTAAAAATATGGAGAAAGAACAAAAGATGAGCAGTTATTTGAAATATGATCAACTGTAAAGGCCTTTACTTTCACTTTTGGTCAATTTAAGGCATCCTTTTAATTAGGGGGTCAAAATTAATAGTTTCTTCGATGCACTGGGATGCAGACGTGAACAATTTGATATCGGTTCAGTAATAACCAGTTATTATGTATCGACGTCGTTTATCTCATAGAGGGAGGAGACCATGAGTATTTAAAACGCTCCAACTACTTAAAAAGCAGATAACTGTGCACAATTCACTGCTTGTGAGTTTGCTGGACAGTTTTTCACTGACAGGGAAGTACATCAGGAAAAAATAAAGCTGTAAAATATCTTTCTCTCTCTCTGTGGCCGCTTTGACCTGCTGGCATGTCTGTAAGGTACACTGTAAAACCCAACAGTCAACTTTATCAAATGAAATGAGTGTAGTTAACTAAAAATGTTCTGAAAGTTAATTCTCATTTGAAAAGAGTTTTGAACTTAGAGTTAAAGGTAATGAGTTAATTAAATACTTCATTACTTCAACTTAAACGGATTAAGTTCACAGTACTCGTATAGATTAGTTTTTAACTCAAATGGTTTGTAGCAATCAGTTTCCTCAAACAGTTTGAGTTGCCTTAACTTATTGGGTTTTACAGTACTCAGTTGGTTTGAGTTCTCTTCATTTGTTTGCTTTTACTGTGCTCAAATTCCTTTGTTTACTCAAATGGATTGTTCACAGTACTCATTAGGATTAGTTTTTGAACTTAAATGCTTTGTTGCAATCAGTTTCCTCAAACAGTTTGAGTTACCTTAACTTATTGGGTTTTACAGTGTAACAGTGTACAGTAACGTTATATCTCCTCTCTCAGTTGTTACAACAATAATGTTACTTGTGGATCCAGACACAAGCACATCTGCAGAGTGAGTTTTCTCCACCGCTTCGCCGTCTATGATGGATCAGCTGTGATTGCCTTGCTGTTTAACATCAGTGTCTGTGTCACTGTTTGCTGAACAGCTCGGCCTGTTAGAGCCAATCGCAGACCAATCATAGGCGTTTTAGAAGTTGCTCAACAACGCTCAAAAACCAAGCGGCATAATAAATACATACGTTTATTTTCTATAAATGCTCAAGTTGTTCTGTGCATGTACTTGAGTTTTGTTTGATGCAGAGTGTTTTCTTTGAGCAGGTAAAATTAAAGGTACAGTACATATATCTGGCTGCATGTATTAAAGGACAAAATTGTATTACAAATAATCTAAATATATTTATAAATTATACATTTTAATTCAAGAATTATTGTGTTGTAAAATAAGTAAGCAAAATATCAAATTGTTTATGCAAAGCACCAAGATATCGAATGAAACCGAGTCAATGGCATGATAATTATAACTGAACCGAACCGTGAGACCAGTGTAGGTTCACACCCCTACTTTTAATGAATCTTAAACAAAACACTTTCTTTTTCTTTTCTTTTTTTACTCTGTACAAAGGAGTAGGTTTTTTTAAGGTGTTTACAGTTTTCATTTGATGCATTCAATTTGCTGATACATTTTAAGGGGTTCAATTTTTGTTTCTGAAGGCGCTTGAAACTCATCTTTTGTTATTACATTACTACATTATTATTTACTACAAATTACAAATTAACCTTGTTTTTTTTTTCAGGTCATGTTCGATTTATCGATTATGAATACTCAAGTTACAATTACCAAGCATTTGACATTGGAAACCATTTCAATGAATTTGCAGGTGAGCAGCATAAAAATATCACCTATAAAAAGAATTGTGTGTGTGTGTGTGTGTGTGCGTGTGCGTGCGTGTGTGTTTACTGTACATACAGCGGGTAAAATAAGAATTGAACATGTCATGATCTTTCCTGGTAAATGTATTTTTTTAAAGGAGCTGTTGATTTGAATATGACCCAGATTTTGGTAAAAACCCAATCAATCCAAACATACAAATAAACCCAAAACAAAAAAAATGTGTTATGTGTTTTAACAATTGATTGACAAAAGGATAAAGTACTGAGCTACTGAAATTTATTTAATAATTTGCATAAAAGCCTTTTTTTGGTAATGACAGGAGAGTGATCGTGGAGAATGAATGTTAATTTGTTTATTTGCTTTTCCCCTAGACTTCAACAGAGTCTAAAAATCTTAACAATTCTGTGGGTCTCATCTATGAATTCTGAGCCTTAGTTTGTATTTTCTATAGGGTTCGACTTGGCTGGGCCATTCTAGCAGCTTTATTTTTTTTTCAGAAACCAATTGCTTATTTTCTTGCCTGTGTTTGGATCATTGTCTTGCTGAAATGTCCACTCTGGTTTCATCTTCATCATTTAGTAACACAGTTGTTGGGACTGAAGCATATTCATTTACACTAACGAGGGCCAGGGCTGCTTTCTTAAAACTAATGCTGCGTCCCAATTCGCATACTTGTGCCACACCCTAAAAGTACTTTTTTGTGAAGGAAAAATATATACTTTTGAGTGTGTAACAGAAGAGTATGCAAGCTTTTGGACATATTACTTCCTTTTTAACAAATCGTTGTGTTGCATAATGATGAGCCCTGTCAATCATCCACATTTCTTTCATATTTAATTTCCTATCTTACTGGAGAAGCAGCAGCAGGATAATCTCTCATTCACGAGTTTTTCACACAGAGAAATCTCCTCAGGCCTTGGATTATTCTGCATTCAGACGTTACTGTCTAAACACGTCTTTATATAAGTTCAGTATTGTTGTTGCAGATGAAATATAACACAGAAAGTGTGATTGAAATATTTTCCAGTTGGCTAGATATTAAGTCATACAAACATCTTTACCGAAGCCTCTCTACTTGGCGGATGGTCTTGCGCGTCCACCATGTTTGTAGTTTGTTTACACTTTTTACCAGCGTTTGTAATTATAATCGAATTCATGTCCAACACGCAATGCACTGTGGGCAATATCAGCGGTCAGAGTATGGACGGTTCTACACTTCAAATATCGACCGGAAATAGTAAACCATCCGGGAATTTTTGGCATACTCTTTTCAACGTACTTCGATTTGGGACATAATAATTATATTTTCAAATACTATTTAGGACGGATAGTAAACAAATTGGGACGCAGCATATGAGACTTCAGCTACTGTCTGGGCGTTCCATGCATTTTTACAGCTTGCTTCCTTTATATGTTCAATTCTTTTTCCCTGCGTCCTTTCATTTGATTACACCTAACTTTATTTCTAAACCAGTTAGTTTTGTTTCCTTTGTATATATGGATTACTTTGGTTCTTACTGCTATCTGGTGAAAACTTCAAGTCAACAGCACCTTTAGAAATATGGTTTCTGAGAAAAATGGTGATGTGGTCAATAGAGCTGCAGGATTGGGTGAATTATACCTTATAAATACAGTATGTGTCGCTTCCAACTAGGCCTGTCATCTATTTTTTGTTGTACGATATATTGCACCAAAATATATTGCGATAAACGATATTATTGTCATTTTAAGACCATTTTATGTCACTCATTATGTAATGCCAGAATGACAATATAATATCATCTCATTGCAAGTACACTCTTCCAAAGAAAACATAGTATTTTATTATTAAGACTGTTTTATTTAACCATAGTCATTTAAACAATTTGATAATTAGACATTGGAATCAGAATGTGAAAATGTACGGAAGTCCTAAGAGGCCATGCATTAAAATATTTTTTTTCTCTTGTTACGTCGTGAACTCGACATAACTCGTTTTCTCGTGATCTCGACATAACAAAAAGTTGTTTTCTCATGATAACGACAATTTTCTCATGATCTCGACATAACAAAAAGTTATGTTGTGATCACGACTTATTATTTTTAAAATTGTTTTATTTATTATTATATAATAATATTCCCCTGAACTGATACGATTTTAAAGCAACTCCGTACTATATGGCTCAAAATAAGTTGCTGCATGTATGAGTTAAATTATGAAGAATGATGAAGATCCTGGTTTTGCTTTAATCCTTTCCGCAAGTTATTTAAAATTGCGCCATATAGTTGCTTTAAAATGGTATCAGTTGAGGGAATATTATTGTAAATAATGGTATATAATCATATACATGAATATAATCATGAATGTACATTAATCACGGGCATTTGTGCTCATAATATTATGGCTGTTCTGAACGCCTTTAACATGTTGCACGAATGCGCGTCTGCAGATAGGCTATTCTCTCCCTTGCCAGACATTTGCCAGACATTATTATTATTAATAATAATACTACTACTACTACTACTACTACTACTACTACTAATAATAATAATAATAATAATAAATACATAAATAAATAAAAACAAAAATCAAGATCACGAGAAAATTATGTCGTTAACACGAGAAAACAACTTTTTGTTATGTCGAGATCACGAGAAAACGAGTTGTTATGTCGAGATCACAAGATAATTAAGTCGTGATGTATAAAAAAAAGTGCAAGGTTAAGAGTAACAGAGGCTTCGATATCTGCTACCTGATCTATTTTCAGGTGTCAGGCACCCATTTGAAAAATGAACTATAGTCATTTATAATAAATACTAAAGTGCTTTTAACCATACTGACACTTACACCTTCAATGACGATAGAGAAGTTGCACAATCAGCTCGAATGTTGCTAGTATTTGTTTTTCTGTATGGGCGATATACGATATAATCACCAAAAATTATTGAGGCCATGTTTATGTGTTGTGCGATAAGTCGATATATTGATTATTGTGACAGGCCTACTTCCAACACCATTTGGAGGTGTCCACGTTGCTGAGCATTGTATGTAAAATAACGTGAAGACTTGTCCTTCTCTTCTAAACTTGAAAATATGATTGACAGAATCGTAGAAACGCTGGATTAAGATCGTCTAGGGGGTCGAATCGAGATCGTGATCTTTTTTCGATTAATCGTGCAGCTCTAGTATTCTACACTTATTTCAAGAGTTCACACTTAGCTGATGATTGATTATAAAGCGTATTTGGCATGCTGTCCCGGGAGAGAGCCCTGAGCTCAGAATATCCTTGAGCCCGGGGCTCCCTCCCGTTTAAAGGGCGAGAGGAGAGTTTGAGCTCAGGTAAGTCTCGAGAACTCCCCCCGCTTGTGAACGTGCTGAGATATATCTGACTAGAGTTGCTTTAAGATGCTATTTAAAAGGAGTCAATTTACTTATGTAGTATGTTTTTTGGACGGTGGGAGGAAACCGGAGAACCCGGGGAAAACCCACGCGAACACGGGGAGAGCATGTAAACTCCACACAGAAACACCGACTGGCCCAGGGAGAGGCCGAACCAGCGGCGTTCTTGCTGTGAGGCAACAGTGCTAACCACTGGGCCACCGTGCCGCCCTATAGAAGAAGGGGAGGAGTTGGGGTGGAAGGGGGATTCTTCAAGACGAAGATGACCGGAGTAGGAAGCTCTGGTAATTTATAGTGTGTAAGGATTCGTCTGATTGGTGCAATATGCGGAGCTGATGTGGTACCAACTGTGTTCAATCATAAGCACGTGATCCTCTCGAAATTAGTTTATAAATAAACCCCACTTTATGTAAGTATATGTATATATAGAAAGTGTGTGTCTGTGTGTGTATATATGTATATGTGTGTGTATACACATGCATGTGTATATTTATACATGCATGTATGTTTGTTTGTGTTCTCTCTTCAGGAATGAGTGAACCAGACTATAACCTTTACCCCAGTCGAGAGATGCAGCTGGACTGGTTGCACACGTACCTGCAGGCCTACAAGCTCTTCACCAAGAAAGGTGAAGAAGTCAGCGAGCGTGAACTGGAGACGCTCTATGTACAAGTCAACAAGTTTGCTCTGGTGAGTCTTGCCCTGCGTAGTGTTATGATTGTCGCCGGAGTTTTGAAGTTGTTTAACGTTTGTTTATTCCTGCAGTATAATCTGTTTGCGTGATGATTCGTGTCTGTGATACTGTACATCTGTGTGTGGACCGAGCTGAAAGGCTTTGGTCTAAAATTCTTGTTCTTCCGCTTTGGCAGGCCTCTCATTTCTTCTGGGGTTTCTGGGCCCTGATCCAGGCCAAGTACTCCACCATCGAGTTTGACTTCCTCGGGTAAGCAAACCTTTCATCTTTCTGATGGGGGAGGATTTATTTACACGCATAAAGATCTTTATCAGCTCTGACCGTGTTAAGAGAAATGGCTATTAAATGCAGATAAAGTGTGCAGTAAGCTCTGACTAATGCCAATAACCGTAACCAGGAAGGTTTTAGTTCCTGTAGGTGCTTTTATAACTTAATATAAAACTGTGCAAACCATTTCTATGTGTGAATGTTTTGTAAAACGGTGCATTTTAATATATACTGTTAAAATGATTATGCTAATTAAAGATTTAAATGTAATATTTCATGTTTATTTTTTTGCTTCAATGCATTCTTTCAATATTAGAATTTGAATATTGTAATTTTTAAATGCATTTAATTTCATAAAACTACATAAAGCCATTAATATATGTGAATGTTTTGCAAAACAGCGTATTTTGTTATATACTGTTAAATGATTATGCTATTGGGATATTAAATGTAATGTTTGCTAAATTTTTTCAAGTTTTTTTGTTTTTAATATTCGAGAGAATTTGAATATTGTAATTTTAAATGTATTTCATTTCAGAATTATTTGATAAAACTCTACATAAAGCCATTAATATATGTGAATGTTTTGCAAAACAGTGTATTTTGTTATATACTGTTAAATGATTATGCTAATGGGATATTTAATGTAATGTTTGCTAAATTTTGTCCATGTTTTTTGTTTTTAATATTCGATAGAATTTGAATATTGTAATTTTAAATGTATGTCATTATTTTATAAAACTTTACATAAAGCCATTAATATATGTTTTGCAAAACAGTATATTTTATCATATAATGTTAAATGGTTATGCTAATGGGATATTTAATGTAATGTTTCTCAATTTATTTTTTCAATATTACAGAGAATTTGAATATTGTAATTTTGTTAATTTAAATTGAATTCTTAAAACATCTTCACATTAACATCGGATTATTACTTTTTACACCTTTTACACCTTTTACATACTGATAGTATCCTTTATCAAAGTAATATTTAGCACTTACACTAGCAGATAAGGAATAATTAATTTGCTGTTTATTACATGCAAAACTTCTTATAGCTTGTTAATGGAAAAATACAGAAAGCCCTCATTTTAAACAGTGTTTGCAAGAATTGTCTTATTGTTCGGCATTTAGCTGGAAGGGCATCCACTGTGTAAAACATACTATATAGTGCTGTTGTTGTTGTTGTTGTTTTTATATATTTTATTTTATTTTTTTAATTTATTTATTTATTTTTTTACATTAGTTGTATGTTTGGTTTTGAGGTCTTTAGTACTTTGTTAAAAGCCCATAAAATCAACAAAGACCGTGTTCTTTAAATAATTATTTTAATCAGATTTAGTGATATGATTATAATACAGGGTTCATGCGGTCTTGAAAAAGTCATGGAATTTTGACATGGCATTTTCCAGACCTGGAAAAGTTTTGGAAAAACAGAAAAACCCACAAAGTTTTGGAAAAGTCATGAAAAATAGTTGAATAAATATCTGTATACTTGCATATAGGTTAGTTGTCTTTACTTATTTTCTGTCCATGGCCAAACACGTGCTCTCACATTATTACTGCTGTGTGAAGATTATCTAAATACAGTTTACATAGATGCAATGATCTATTTAGTTTAAATGAATCTTTATGTGTTTTATGATATGCGGTAATAACTTTGAACATGCAGCATGTTTTTGTTATTATTTACAATGTATACATAGACATTACATAAAGCATTAGGTCATGAAAATTTACTTGAAGGTCATGGAAATGTCATTGAATTTTAGTTATAAAAATATGTATGAAACCTGATAATAGTAGTAATTTTAATTATGAAATGTGATTTATGTTTTATTTTATTTCTTCATGCATACAATTACGAATATTTTTGTTTAAATCTAAATATTATTATCTAAAACCAAAGTATCCAACAGAAAGAAACGCATCAGACCTGAAATACACGAGATCTTTGACTTAAAGTACTGAAAGCAGTGTCTATTGTCTTTGCACCTTAAAAATACATTAAGCTGAATCAGTGCATGAATGCCTCAGTTGGAGGTGAAGGTCTTACATGAAGCTCTCCCACACACTGCGCATGAATGGCTGTGGATCGGTCCTTCTGTTGCCAGTCAATGGGGTTTGTTTTCAAAAGTTGAAAAGTACATTTAATTCAGGACAAGAGAGTTACACCCTCTTTGACTTTGGCACTCAACATAAACCACACACTGAATCTTTAGGATTGAGTATCTGAAACTTTACTCCAGTTATACTTTAGTTGTTGTTTTTTTGGGGAGGTTGGTGAGTTATATCATCCGTAGGCTGAGGATATTTTTGTAGGCATCGTGGTTCACTTTTATTAAACTGGCTCAAGTAATATATTCTGCAAACTTCCTACATTGCCAGTTTCCAAGCAACAGGTCGTGGCTCCTCTCAGGCTGCACCGCTTAACAACAAATCACTGCCCGCGCACATCAGATCAGGAGGAATCTCACAGCCTTTTTGATAAATCAGCCTCACTGCATGAAGAAATCAAATAAATATATATAACTATAAAAATCATTGTGTGATTTGAAGTATAAAAAATAGCAGGTGTTAGGGCTAAAATATAACAGAATTTCACATAAGTCCCTTGTCATATCTTTATAAATGTTACATACTTTGTTTTTAAATGTATTACCTAATATAAAATGTAATCAAACACTGTGGCTTGACAAAGCATATTATCAGAGAAATTCTTGTGCTATTGTGAAAGTATTTGCAGTTATATTGACTTTAAAATCATTTTATTTGTATTATTATTATTATTTTATACTTGTATGACTGTTATAGATAATGGCCACTTTATTAGGTACACCTTGCAAGTACCTCCTTTTGTCTTCAGAACTGCCTTAATCTTTTGTGGCATTGATTCAACAAGGTACTGGAAATATTCATCAGAGATTTTGGCCCATATCAACATGATAGCATCACGCAGTTGCTGCAGATTTGTTGGCTGCACATCCATGATGCGAATCTCCCGTTTCAAAACATCCCATAGGTGCTCTATTGGATTGAGGTCTGGTGACTATTGAGGCCATTTGAGTACAGTGAACTCATTCTCATGTTCAATAAAATAGTCTGAGATGATTCGACCTTTATGACATGGTGCGTTATCCTGCTGGAAGCAGCCATCAGAAGATGGGTACACTGTGGTCATAAAGGGATGGACATGGTCAGCAACAATACTCAGGAAGGCTGTGGCGTTGACACGATGCTCAATTGGTACTAATGGGTCCAAAGTGTGCCAAGAAAATATCCCCCACACCATTACACCACCACCACCAGCCTGAACTGTTGATACAAGGCGGGGTGGATCCATGCTTTCATGTTGTTGACGCAAAATTCGGACCCCACCATCCGAATGTCGCAGCAGAAATCGAGACTCATCAGACCAGGCAACGTTTCTACAATCTTCTATTGTCCAATTTTAGTGAGCCTGTGTAAATTGTAGCCTCAGTTTCCTGTTCTTAGCTGACAGGAGTGGCACCCAGTGTGGTCTTCTGCTGATGTAGCCCATCTGCCTCAATGTTTGTCATGCATTCACAGATTCTCTCCACTATACCTCGGTTGTAACGAGTGGTCATTTGAGTTACTGTTGCCTTTCTATCAGGTCGAACCTGTCTGGATTCTCCTCTGACCTCTGGCATCAACAAGGCATTTGTTCCCACAGAACTGCCGCTCAATGGATATTTTCTAGAGATGGTTGTGCATGAAAATCCCAGTAGATTAGCAGTTTCTGAAATACTCTGCCCATCTGTCACCAACAACCATGCTAAATTTCAAAGTGACTTAAATCACCTTTGTTCCACATTCTGATGCTCAGTTTGAACTACAGCACATCATCTTGACCATGTCTACATGCCTAAATGCATTGAGTTGCTGCCATGTGACTGGCTAATTAGAAAATTGTGTAACGAGCAGTTGGACAGGTGTACCTAATAAAGTGGCCGGTGAGTGTATAATACGTAATTACATTTTTTGTATATTTTTCTTTATCAAATATTTCTCAAATTATGTTTAACAAAGTAATGAATAAGGAGTATTTCACAGTATTTATGATAATATTTGTTCTTCTGGAGAAAGTCTTATTTTATTTATTTCGGCTAGAATAAAAGCATTTTCCTCCTTTTTTTTTTTTTTTTTTTGTCGTTTGAAGATCAATATTATTAGTACAATATATATATATTTCAGTTATATTGGGGATAATTATCATGTCCTTAAATGTAAACATATTAATAGATTTAATTTTTTTCTCTCTAGCTATGCAGTGCTACGTTTCAATCAGTACTTCAAGACCAAACCTGCAGTAATGGCCCTGGAGATTCCCAAATGATTCTTCAACACAGAGAGGACATCGCTGCTATCGGTTGGCCTCATCTTTGACCATATGACCATCGATTCAGAGGCCTTCCGGTCAGGAGATGCAATAGGGTACTGCAGGGGTGAGCACTTGAACCTCTTTTGATTGGTTGGCAACTTGTCTACCAAATCATTGCTCCACAAATTCTCGATTCGTACTCATTTATCTTTGGGATTTCACTCCTAGTTGATCAAGTTTCCCAAGAAGTGAGTGCATTTTTATGTTTTAAATACAATTTATTTATTAACTGTTATGGGGCACTTAATTTGCACCGAAGTAGTCTGTTCTTGAAGCCGACTATGGGATTTATTTTGTCATAGGTTTTGCAGTGTGAGAGCTATAGCAAACTTATGCAGAATGATTTGCTGTGAAGGAGGCCTGTAGTGAAGTTTAGTAAGGATATATGTTGATACTGCAGGCGAAAAAAAAGAAGAAAAAAAAGAAAAATCTCGGCCTGTGGCTTCATAATGCTTTTTTTGAACGGATATGGCCCACTGCTCTCTATTGCAATGACCAAAACTCCCTTAAAGGAACAATCCATTTTTTTATTATTATTATTTTTTTGTAAATAGGCAAATTTTACTAGCCCTCTAGAGTTACACAGTCACGTTTAACACTTTTAATCCATTCATCCGATCTAGGGGGGCACTTTTAGCTTAGCATGAATCATTGGATCTAATTAGACCATTAGCATCTTGCCCAAAAAAATAAGGTTTTTGATCGTTTTCCTATTTAAAGCTTGACTCTTCTGTAGTTAAATTGTGTACTAAGACCAACGGAAAATATAAAGATTCATATATTCTGGGTCTGTGTAATATCATTGCACCTGCTGTAGCCATGGTACTGCAGCAAAGTTCTTTCCGGAATAAGAGTATAGTTCCTAGCTGTATTGACTTAGAAAATAGCAACGTTTCATTTTTCCGTTGGTTTTAGTACACAATGTAATTACAGAAGCCAAGCTTTAAATTGGAAAATTAGATGCTAATGATCTAACCTGATTCAATTATTTATGCTAAGCTAAGCTAAAAGTCCTCCTGCCAGACCCAGAGATGGACTGAATGGATTCAAAATTAGATTGTGAACTAAGACCAACGGAAAATATAAAGATTAATATATTCTGGGTCTGTGTAATATCATTGTACCTGCTGTAGCCCTGGTACTGCAGCAAAGTTCTTTCCGGAATAAGAGTATAGTTCTTAGCTGTATTGACTTAGAAAATAGCAACATTTCATTTTTTCGTTGGTTTTAGTACACAATGTAACTACAGAAGCCAAGCTTTAAATTGGAAAATTAGATGCTAATGGTCTAATCTGATTCAATTATTTATGCTAAGCTAAGATAAAAGTCCTCCCGCCAGACCCAGAGATCGACTGAATGGATTCAAAAATGGTCAAACTCAACTGTTTTCTCTATGTGACTTGTAAAAGGAGCCTACTTCCAGAAAACGTGAAGTGTTCCTGCTTTCTGATTTATCTCACAGCGCTGTAATCTAACGTTGCTAATACAAAGTGTCCAGTTTAGAGCCAATCAGTGGTGACTCAAGGACTAGAAAGATACTATGGTTAAAACCCTGCACTATTACGCACTTGAGCAAATGACTTAACCTTGCTATTAGTCCACTGTAAGCCACTTTGGATGAACGGCAAGTAACCAAGTAACCATTCAATCTGACCTCCCTCCCAACATTCCCAAGATGCCGAGACCCTAGAGCATCTAGAACCATGTTTCCGCCTGTTTAGCCTTTATGATTGTGACTTTTGTTGAATTTTCCACTCATCACACACAGGCTATGGAACATTACCACCTGCTTTATCTCTCACTCTTGTCCTGAATGCATCTGCATCACCTGGCAGAGCCCCCCCTTCACTACTAAATGACAATATAATGGTTTTTCCAAAAGCGCAAAAGGGGGCCAGTTTTTATGTAACAGTGTTGTGTGGTTTGATTCAGGTCACCATCTGTGGGGAGGACTCAATGTCCTGGAGCTGTAAAGATAAGATTATTTAAGTTCAGTGTATTTATTACAGATTTAAAGAATGCAATTGCCATCTCACTGGAGAAAGTCCTTAAAGGGATAGTTCACACAATAATTCAATTTGCTCTTTTTCATGTATTAAAACTAGTTATTTTTATTTTATTAAATAATTTTTGGTAGTTTTTGAGCATAACAGAAGACATTTTGAATAATTTTGGAAATCAGTAATCAGTCGTTTTCCAACATTTTTCAAAATATCCTTTAGAGTAAATGATATTGTGTGAACTGTCTCTTTAAATATTTTGTGTATGTGAAGGTCTTCTGAGGGTCCACTTTCAAAACATTTAGTATTTCATTTAATTTTCTTAGTCTCTTCTAAAAATGCTTTATTTAATTAGCATTCAATTTGATGTTTATTAAGCTTTTGCCATAAAATCCTGCCTGAGTGTTTCAAAAGAAACTTGCTTAGACACCTCTGAAGCACAGAACCCATGCGTTTATTTTGTCATGCATATCAAAAATCCCACAAATTGCACCATTTTTAGTCACTTCAACTGTAGTATTATACTGTTAATTTAGAGGAGAGAGATTCGGGGGATTCTTTAAAGAACATGGTACTCTGAAAATAAAATGCAAGTAAATATTCCAAAAATATAATTAAGATTAATGGCATTACAGCATTAGTTGAATATAATACATGTTATCTTCAAATTACTGTATTACAGTATTATAATTTAATGCAAGTCCTTGAGTAAAATGAGATTTTCAAAATAAAAAGTTTTGAATTTTGGGATAAAAATTAGCTAAATTGTATTGATGTCCAACTTCAAGAGGTCTTAGGGATAGTTTATCCAAAAACACAACATAATTTTGCTGTTAACTTACCCTCGTGCCATACAAGAAATAGGTGACATTGTTGCTCCGTAGAACTCTAAAGAGGAGTTTTAGCTGCACTTTAAGAGTCAATAATACAAGCAAATAATATGTAATAGCTCACTGTGGAAAAAAAAGTTGACTCAACTCAAAATTGAAAGGCAACTTGCTGCAGAGCTTTTTAAGTTGGCTCAACTTAAAATTGAATGGCAACTTGCTACAGTGCTTAAGTTTACTCAACTTAAAATTGAAAGGCAACTTGCTGTAGAGCTTTTTAAGTTGGCTCAACTTAAAATTGAAAGGCAACTTGCTGCAGAGCTTTTTAAGTTAACTCTAAATTGAAAGGCAACTTGCTGCAGAGCTTTTTAAGTTGGCTCAACTTAAAATTGAAAGGCAACTTGCTGCAGAGCTTTTTAAGTTGGCTCAACTTAAAATTGAAAGGCAATTTGCTACAGTGCTTAAGTTGACTCGACTTAAAATTGAATGGCAACTTGCTACAGTGCTTAAGTTTACTCAACTTAAAATTGAAAGACAACTTGCTGCAGAGCTTTTTAAGTTGGCTCAACTTAAAATTGAAAGGCAACTTGCTACAGTGCTTAAGTTTACTCAACTTAAAATTGAAAGGCAACTTGCTGCAGAGTTTTTTAAATTGGCTCAACTTAAAATTGAAAGGCAACTTGCTGCAGAGCTTTTTAAGTTAACTCAACT
>CAIGQQ010006939.1:2165262-2189230 GCA_903798035.1 Danio albolineatus
GTGTGTGTGTGTGTGTGTGTGTGTGTGTGTGTGTGTGTGTGTGTGTGAGAAAAAAAAAAAATATATATATATATATACACACACACATAAACATATATACACAGTTAAAGTCAGAACTATTAGTCGCCTTGAATTATTAGCCCCCTGCTTATTTACTCCCCAATTTCTGTTTAACGGGAAGAAGACTTTTTCAACACATTTCTAATCATAATAGTTTTAATAACTCCTTTCTAATAACTGATTTATTTTATCTTTGCCATGATGACAGTAAATATTTGACTAGATATTTTTCAAGACACTTCTTTACAGCTTAAAGTGACATTTAAAGGCCCAGCTAGGTTCATTAGGTTAACTAGGCAGGTTTGGGTAATTAGGCAAGTTATTGTATAACGATGGTTTGTTCTGTAGACTGTTAAAAAAAAATAGCTTAAAGGGGCTAATAATTTTGACCTTAAAATGGTCTTTAAAAAAATTAAAAACAGCTTTTATTCTAGCTGAAATAAAACAAATAAGACTTTCTCCAGAAGAGAAATATTATCAGACATACTGTGAAAAGTTCCTTGCTCTATTAAACATCATTTGGGAAATATTTAAAAAATAAAAAAATTCAAAGAGGGGCTAATAATTCTGACTTCAACTGTATGCCGTGTAAAACATACACTGGAATAGTTGGTGGTTCATTCTGATGTGGCAACCCCTGATTTATAAGGGACTAACCTGAAGGCAAAAGGAATGAATGAATAAACCATGGACTATTACACAAACAGAAATACTTGGACATGATGACCAAATTGGCATATGACGTCATCCATCAACATTTAGTGACTTTGAGCAGAGCTTAGTGCCTTTTCATTGAAAATAGTTGGCAGCACTGCATATTAGTGTCAATTTGTGGAAATTGAGATTTATACATCACACATTAGCTGAATACATTTTTGTATAGTTTGTTAGGACAGGACAATAATTGGCCAAGATGCAACTATTTGAAAATCTGGAAACTGATTAACAAATCAAGCTTAGCAACTGCATAACTAATCAAATTTGAGTTTTGATATATTTACTTTAGAAAATTAACAAGACATCTTCATGGACTTAATAGAATGGTTCACCTAGAACTGAAAATTATGTAATCATGTACTCATCATTCACTTGAGGAACCTGTTTGAGTTTACTTTTTGTTGAACACAAAATAAATCATTTAGAAAAATGATGAAAACCTGTAACCATTTACTTCCATAGTAGTTGTTTTTCCTATCAAGTCAATGATTACAGAATTCTACAATGTTTCTAAATAAATTACTTTTATTTCAACAGAAAAAAAGAAACTCATAAAGGTTTGGAACCACCTTGAGGGCAAGTAAATAGTAAATGTTCTTTTTGGGTGAATTGTCCCTTTAAGAATTTTTCCCACTGGTTTGGTCAGGTGGCCAGTAGATTAATTTTTCAATTTCCCTGCAAAGGTTTTCACTGGTATAAATACATTTATATAAATATAAATAAATCTTAAATAAAAAATTATATATATTTGTATATAAATTTTGCACAATTTATATACATTTTTAGTCTCATTGTTTTAAACTAATAAATTATGACATGAAACATTCTAATAAACTTCACAATGTTTAACTCCAAATTTAGTGTTAAAGAATAAACTACTAGCATATATAAAATTACCCAATAACACAAAGAGCAACTTAACAATCATACAGATGAGAACAGTGCGTAATATTCTTCAGCTGGGTCTAACAGTGATTCATCTTTAGTTACTAATTAATCTTAAAGCTCGATGTTACTGAAAAGGATATTCTTCAACTGTGTACTTCCTCTTTAACCGAAAGACTTTAAAGACAGGTTTTGTGTTTTAAAGACTGCTCTTTTGAAGTTATTCGTTATATCTAGAGAAAGATGTGAAAAAACTCAGAACAAAATAAACAAAGTATCAGGACAGACTGTGGTGAACTATATCACCACAGTACCTTCATAGGCTGGTTGAAGCTTTCTATTTATTGGATAGTGTCTTTAGTTTCTTTAGAAAAAAAAGGGATATCTTAACACTTCTAATATTTCAATGTCAATATGCATCAAAATATCAATGCCTTAAAAAAATACTAAGACCAAATACACCCCCAAAAATGAAGATCTGTTGAGTTTGTTTGTGGGCATCACCTTGGAGGGTATGATACTCGTTGCTCCTGTCTTCGGCTCTTCATCATGGCCTTGTACTCTCCCACCCGCAGTCGTCTGCCCTCTACAATACAGGTGCGCTTTGGCCTTGGTTTGTATTTGTAATCTGGGTAACGTTCCAGGTGTTGCCGACTCAATCTGGCCTGCTCTTCATAGTACGGCTGCTTCTCCTGATTGGACATGGACTTCCACCGGGAGCCTAACAGCAGGAGCAGACAGACATAACAGTAGGGTAAGGAAACATTTCAAGGTATGTAGCATAATGAAAACACCTCACACTAAATCCACTCATATTGAAAGATGTTACATATTTTCAAAGGATGTTTGAACAAGGCTGAAAATTAAGGTACACTTCATTCCCAATTCGGGTGGCTCAGTGGTTATCACTGTCGCCTCACAGCAAGAAGGTCGTTGGTTCGAGTCCCGGTTGGTTCAGTTGGCATTTCTGTGTGGAGTTTACATGTTCTCCTTGTTCGCGTGGGTTTCCTCCTGGTGCTCCCGTTTCCCCCACAGTCCAAAGACATGCGCTATAGGTGAATTAGGTAAGCTAAAATGTCCATTGCGTAAATGTGAGATTGTATAGGTGTTTCCCAGTACTGGGTTGCAGCTGGAAGGGCATTCGCTGCATAAAACATATGCTGGAATAGTTGGCGGTTCATTTCGCTGTGACGACCTCTGAAATAGAGACTAAGCCGAAGTAAAATGAATGAATGAGTCCCATTTCCACTCAAATGTTTGTCTAAGGAGATTGAATAGCTGCATATTCAAATGTATGCACCTTTTAGTAATTTGATTTAATGCACACACCAGCAGTGTTTTGAGGTTCACAAAATGCATGTTTTGAATAAACAATATCATTATCGTTACTGTGCGAACTACAAAAGTGTTATTTTGTGCAAATGGAGGCATCATGTGGACACATGACGAGTATTTGACAACCAAAATAACAATGGGGGACGTCAGGGCCATATTGTTCCATTTCAGATTAGCATCACCAAACTCTAGTATGGCATTCATTACATTTGTATCTCGATGTAAACAGAGTTTTGACTATGTTTGGCTAAATTTATAAGAATTAATTCTAATAAGAATTAAGAATTAAACATTTTTCAAATAAATGTGAAGGAAAAACCATTTCGTTATTTTTAGTACACAAACTTAACAAAAATGCAGGGTTCCACACAATTCCTTCATGTTATCCGACACAAACTTATGCCGAGTTCAGACTGCATGATTTTCAAAGCAGTCGCATTATAGATGTTTTCACACTGCATGACTATCTGGGGTAGCGTTTTATCGCTGCTGAGTTTACACTAAGATAGATCGGCGACAGGGGGTTTCTAACTGCATGACTTTAAAATAGGAAGAGTCGCAGACAATGTGGTTTCAGTCCACAAACTACGCCTCACAACCAAACACATGTGAGAAGTGACATAAAAACAATGCGCAGTCACGTAGTACAAACAAACCAACAAAATTATAACTTAATTGAACACACCCGTTCTACATAAGGTACAGTATATATATATATAGTACCATCCTATTGTGGAAAGGCAAAGCTGAAAATCAATGGTTAAAGCGACACCCAGCGGCCAAAAGCTGTTGGCGCACGTAAATACCGCCACGGCGATGTCAAGAACGGCGGTTAAAAAGACATTTTGAACTAGAGACATCTGTATATATTTTGTTATTAACTACATCATGAGAAAGAAGCCTTTAGTGGGGGTAGAAAATGGACCTGTTTTGCTCCTGCCAAATTTACTTCAGTTTTTCCTTCATTTCTTTGGTCCAAATAGACCAAAAAGGAGCACTTTTAACTTCTCCCCCCACCTCCTGCTAGCCTGCAGATACCCATACTAATGGATACTGCTCTCGCATTGGCTGTAGGTGATCACCGATGTTAATTTCAATCAGAACACATTTCACACGGCATGATTTTGATTCACTGACAGCTCCAGATATTTGACCTGCCAAATATCTCACCGGTGTCGGCGACTCATCGGGGATTCTCTCAGATCACGTCTTTGATAGTTCACACTGTGTGATTGTTACTTGCGTGAATGGTCACCGATTTGCCTGTGATTTCAGCAATTTCTAAAAAGACTTGTCAGCAAGTCAAAATCGGGGCTAAAATCATGCAGTTTGAACTCGGCATTAATTGTTCTTTGTTTAATCCACTCAGTTTGTAGAAAAAGAAAAAATTTAATTTAAAAAACTTGTGTCGTTTCAGCTCATTTAAAATAAGTAGTTTGAACAAGCAGCAAAAAAAATCAAGAGTGCATTGTTATTCTGTAAATTCAAGTCAAACCAGATCATTTTAAGGAAGTATATACTGTACATACTTTTGCCTACATCGAAAATTGCGCAAATACCACTGAAAACACACAGCCGGTGAGAGTTGAAATTCCACGAGGACAAGGAAGTGAGAGATAATATATAGTGAAAGAAAAAGCACCGCAAATAAAAACAATCAGTTTAACTGAAGAATTGACTGACCTAATTTGCTACATGCTGAGAATGTTTGACATTGGAAGAATTTGGCTTATTGACTACATGCGTGCAATGCAGCATTTCAGTAAATGTGTGCTGCAGGCTAAAAAGGTAAGAAACTGAAAGAAACATAGGTGTGTACCAGAAGGAGCTGCAGGCCATGTTCAAGAGAAAAAGTTGAATCAGGAGGGTGTCAGTGTCACCACAATGGAATGGAATGTGAGTGTTTTGTGAAAGGAAAGAACTGAGGAAGGCAGAGGTGCAGCAAGGGATGAAGGGGCTGAAGTTCTGGGTGTTGTTTTCCTGTCACCCCAGGAGCCAGGTGGCTGAATGTGCCCTGCTGCGACCTTTTTTTTTTTCGTCCCCCCCTCAAGACCTTGTGTCCCCTTCTCAATTCCAGAGGGCATCAGCAAGTGACATGTTTGAAAATACAGACGTGTTTTACAGAGTGACACTACTGTAGGATTAGCTGCGAGCATAATGAACCCACCTTTCCCATAACCCCCCAGCCCAACCCAACAATAAACAACTGATCTCAGGCAGGAAGATAAAGGGGTTAGGGATGAAAAAAAGACAACAATGAGGACAATGTTGACAGAACAGGTGCTTCAGAATCCACAAAGAGGAAGGATTAGAGGCATTAGTCACTAGAGATTTCATTATGCTGATGGAAACTGTTGTGAAAAGTATTTGGCAGCAACATATGTCATTCTTTCTCAAGAAAACTATTTAAAATATGTTAATTCGGGTAGTTTAAGACCAAGTACAGTGTGCAAATTAAAATGACTTCTCACAGTCTTGTATCAATCATTTATGTACACTGCAAAACAATATAGTTTGTCTTGTTTCTAACCTAAATATCTAGACATTCTTAAATCAAGAAGAATTTTTTTAAACAGTGGAAAAAAAAAGTCAAGAATAATTTAAAATTAATTGATTTTCCTTTAAACAAGCAAAATAAACACCCAGTGGGATAAGCAACATTTTTAATTTTAACTTATTTTATTCTGTCATTTACACTACCTGACAAAAGTCTTGTCGCTTATCCAAGTTTTAGGAACAACACATAATACTTTACATCTAGTTGATCGTTTGGTCTCTGAAGTGGCTTATATGACCGGCAAATGCCTCTGGATTACACTTATTTTACCAAAATAAAATATATGACCATGCCTTGATTTTTAATTATCTAATTAGGACAGTAAGGTCTGACTTTGCTTAGACAAAAGTCTTGTCACTTCTTGTCAAAAGAATTAATTTTGTGTGTGACTCTCATGAGCTTGAAGGACTGCATCCAAACATCTCTGTGATGACTCGAATAACTTGTTAATAAAGTCATCTGGAATGGCAAAGAAAGCGTTCTTGCAGGACTCCCAGAGTTCTTCAGGATTCTTCTCTAAATGCCTCCTCCATCTTACCCCAGACATGCTCAATAATGTTCATATCTGGTGACTGGGCTGGCCAATCCTGGAGCACCTCGATCTTTGCTTTAAGGAACTTTGATGTGGAGGTTGAAGTATGAGGAGCACTGAAGAATTTTCCCTCTCAGCACATGTCTTGATACCTCAGGCTGTTGATGTTGCCCTCCACTCTGCATGACCCATACTGAATGTAACCCCAAACCATGATTTTTCCTTGACTAAACTTGACTGACTAGGTCTTCTGCAGTATTTGTGATGATTGGGATGCAGTTCAACAGATGATTCATCAGAAAAAAAAAACAAAAAAAATCTACCCTCTGACACTTTTCCAAATGATCAACTAGACCAACCGACAGTTAGTCAAGTTATTATTTGTTGCTCTTACAACTGGGATCGATGACAAGACTTTGTCAGGTAGTGTACACAGGTTTTTGTTTAAAAATAAATAAATAAATAAATATTGGTCCACATGAAAACGCAAAAATGTACTGTGAACCAACAGGCAGAGATAATGACACTTTCATGCTGGATTCACACCAAATGTGCAAATAAGTATTTTCGTGAGTAAATTGTATATAAATCAATGCAACAGTTTCACGTTGCGAATGACGTGAAATACGCGACAAGTTTGGCATGTACGTGTAGAATTTGTCTCGTTCATGTCTTCTGCGTTTGGTGTGAACCTAGCCATATTGGCCAATCAGAATGGAGAAAACATTGCACACGCTGATGTCACAAGGCAAAAACTCTAGTTGTCTCTAGTCTAGTCGACATGACCACACTGTGACTGAAATCGAAACTTTCTGAAAACTCCAGCTAGGGTGAAGTTTTTCCAAATTTCAGTCTACTCAATACTCCATTTTATTTGGATAGAATAGAAAATAGAAAAAAAAATAAGTGTGGTTTTGAAAATGCCCGTGTTCATGTGGACAGAGCCTTAGAGACTAGAAACTAATATTGTTTTTTGCACTGAACATGCAAAATTAATATTCTTTCAATCATTAATTTTCCTTCAGCTTAGTCCCTTATTTATCAGGGTCACCACAGCGGAATAACCCACCAACTATTCCGGTATATGTTTTACACAGCGGATGCCTTTCCAGCCCCAACCCATTACAGGGAAAAAATCCATACATTCAATTCACCTATAGCGCATGAGTTTGGACTGTGGGGGAAACCGGAGCACCCAGAGGAAACTCACACCAACACGGGGAGAACTTAAAAACTCCACATAGAAATGCCAACTGCCCCAGCCAGGACTCGAATCAGTGACTTTCTTGCTATGAGGTGACAGTGCTAACCACTGAGCCACCGCAACATGAATTTCAAATTTAGCAGTGATCTGACCATATTAGCGCTATATATAACTAGTCTGGTACTACAAATAAATTATAAATGCCTTGCCAAACACAAATAGCTCATTAAAAGCAGCAGCAGCTTGCATCTATCTTACCGAGGATCTTGCTGATACTGGAGTTGTGCATGTCAGGGAACGCCTGCAGGATGCGTCGCCTTTCGTCTTTGGCCCACACCATGAAGGCGTTCATGGGGCGTTTGATGTGGCCAGAGGAGGGAGTTCGGGATTCACCAAAGCTTCCCACCCCAGAGATTGCCATCTGCCCTGTTGGGAACAACAAGATTAAAAACAAAACAATCAGTCTAGACACACATAACTTCCTTTTGTTTGACTACACGCCCCGCAGCCAAATGCAATTACATAGGCAGGTGGCATCTGTGTTTGTTGCATGCCAAAGAGATTTTTTATTGTAGTTGAAACGGTCATAAATTCACACCCATTCATAAGGCAATTGTTTATTTGATCAGGAAAAAAAACACGAAGTGTGTGTGTGTGTGATCAACCCAATTTAATTATTACTAGTGACATACTATATCGAAATCACATTACAAGTGCTTCCCTAAGTGACTAGTCAGCCAATGGGTCTTAACTGGTAGCCATGTATAATTAGATTGACGGGAAGACTGAGATGGTCATGTTTCAGGAGGTGTTTATGCAAGACCGAAACAGTTTCTCAAAAGAACAGAACACAATGCAGGGATCTATTTTAAGATGACACGCTATCATTCAAGATGCGAAGCAATAGCAAAAGGCTACGCTGCGAAATATACTGTACTTTCCTTACTTAGAGGTTTTGTCTTGTTTCAAATTCAACTATCTAAAAATTCTTAAATTAAGAAACGTTTTCTAGAGCAGTACAGAAATAATAAATGAATTTTTCCTTAAAACAAGATAAACAATCTGCCAATGGGATAAGAACAATAATCTTGTTTTTGCTTTTTAAAATTTATTTAAAGATGTTATTTCTGAAAATCAGACAATACGTTTTACTTGTCCAGAAAATACGGTAACACTTTATTTCGATGGTCCATTTGAGTATTGGTAGACTGTCTGCTTAATATCTGTTCATACTGACATTCAACAGACATTTAACTGACTATGTGAAACTTTGCAAGTACATGTCAACTTACACTAACCCTAACCCCAACCTAACAGTCTACTTATAATCTAATGAGAAGATTGTTGCAATGTAACTTAAATTCAACAAACAGACCATCAAAATAAAGTGTGACCGAAAATGCTTCATGATTTAAGCTTTTTAGATATTTGGACTAGAAACAAGAAAAGCAGTGTGCTTGCAGTGTATACCCACATGGAAAGACGTATACGAGGATATATGCACATATATGAAACTTAAATGCACATATATGAAAATATATATGCTGCATATACATGTATGTATGCCACATATAGGCAAAATTAATGTGCATATACAGGCCATATAGATCTCCTGTATTGCTTCTTTATATTTACATATAAGCCCTATATGTATATATAAGATATGTCTCCTATATAGCTCATATCTCACTTTGGCTACTGTCATACATGATGCCTAGCTCATATTTTCTATCATCAAGGCAATAACTAAGAATTAAAAAAACTTATGTACTGTACGTGCGAACACGAAATAAGTGAGAGCCCACACTGAAAGAACCTATATAAACATTTATGTTTTAATATAGGTTTTGATATATATATATATATATATATATATATATATATATATATACACGTCACATATATTAAAAGTCTACAGTATATCAAAACCTATATTAAAACATATATGTTTATATAGGTTATTTCCATGTGGGTAGATATGGATAGAGTTCCCATACTGTCATGGACACCAGATTCAAGGACTTTCAAGGACTATTAAAAGCACCACTAGTTTTAAAAATCAAGCGTCTTTGTAATTTATACCCTAGCATATGTAGCGCCATGAAAGTCTTTATTGTACTTACTGTAACATTTCACTTACATTTAAATTTTCCATTAAAAATGTCAGAGTACTTTTTAAAAATGTTGACCTTTTAAACAGTGGTGTTCAAAGAGCTTTAATAAAATTTGCTGAATTCAATATTGGTGATATTCAAACGCTGTTTGATTTAAATTTAAAAAATTTTAACCAATAATTTATCCGTTTTATTATTGTTTTATTATTTAATTGTTGAAATATTACCATAAGCAAATTTTAATTTGTGAACATGTCACTCTCAAGCACTATCAAGGACCTATATTTGTTTTTAAGTGCTTTCTAGGCCATAGGTCTCAAACTCAATTCCTGGAGGGCCGCAGCTCTGCACAGTTTTTCTCCAACCCTGATCGAACACAGCTGATCTAACTAATGAAGGTGTTCATGACTCTTTTGATTATTTGGATCAGTTGTGCAGAGCTGTGGCCTTCCAGGAATTGAGTTTGAGACCTATGTTCTAGGCCTATCTATAGCCGTGTCTCATTTCAGAAGGATGCAGACTTCAAATGTGAGTCCTTCGAAGTCCAAACAGGCTGAACCGAACATTTTGATATGAGACGATCTAGTCTACACAGGACAGATCTCGTCACCTAGCAACTGTAACATCTGCCGATAATAAGCGGTAATAAAATTTGTAATGACTTTTTTCTTAATTGATTTTAAAACTTATTTTAAGTGATCTCAAGGCAAAGCAAGGGTTACAAAAGCTGGAAATATACTTCCTTTGATCCATACATGTACACATAAAACATAAACTGTCTATAATATCAATCTTTAGTAAGACATGTGTGTCTATATACGTGTTTATATATCCAAGTCAAATAATCTTAATTCATACATTTAAACAGGAGTTTTCTTTTAAAAACGTCCTGCAATTATAAGCGCACAATAAATCTTGGGACGTTCTGTGAAGGATCCACCGATTGTGTCCTTCATTACCTGAGAAACGAAGGACACAATTTGAGGCTGCGTTTACAGGAGTGTTCGAATTTATTTTAAAATGAGACCGCCTTCGTTGCACCACAATGACGCAGCGCACTTCGAATGCATCCTTCAGAAGATGCAGCCTCTGAAATGAGACGCAGCTTATATCAGGGTTGCTCAACCCAGTTCCTAGAGATCTACCTTCCTGCAACGTTCAGCTCCAACCCCGATCAAACACACCTGAACCAATTAAATAAGACCTGAACAGCACATGATAATGACAGGGAGGTTTGTCTGATATGGGTTACAGCTGAAATCTGCAGGAAGGTAGATCTCCAGGAGTTGAACACACCTGATGTCTAGATGTCTGAAATTCGAGTACTGTATCAGAAAACTAAACTAATTTAAATACACAAGTTGGCCATCTTGACTGATACATACCCTCAGAATCACTGCTGTGGTGGTCCTCATTTGTCCGACTATGTCCATCATCCATCCGGTCTCGAGATGCCTCCTAATAAACAAACAACAGACTGAAATCTTACATAAGACTGGCATAAAACATTCACCAGTTATTTGGCACAGCAATTGAATAAGTTGGCATTGTTGCTGCAGAAGCTGGTCAGCATACAAAAGCGTCTCAGCCACACCTATGCTGAGAAGCACAAAGGGCCCCGGGGACATTTAAGCACTCGTTAAATCTAATTTTGAAATTCAAACATAAATTAACTCTACTATTCTCCCTTTTAAATGGCTCTGCATTGTCGTCAGTGTCTACCAGCATACTCAAGACAGTTTTTTTTTTACAAGTGTCGAGCTGTAAAAACAGGTTTAAGTGGAATGCTTGAAAACCCAGTCGACAACAAAGGCGAAAATCACTGTCATATCTCCCTGCGGTTAAACTGAACTCAAAAGGACCAACAAAGTGGTTGTCGAAACAGGTGTCTACAGAGACTATTCCACAATCGCCACGTATACAAACAAGTGAACATTGCGGTAAGACTCCAATAGCAGCTGTTCTTGGCTGAAAGGGGAATGTGGCCCTTGTTTAGCTGATATCATGAACGTCTGTAAACCAATATCCATTGCTGACCCTGACCGGCCCTCTTCTCCTGTAACACAGTGGGTGTTCTGAAAGAGGGGTATTGCAAAGAAATGAACATCTAAATAGAAGATATTAATGAATGATACAGACTGAAAACGAGACGAATTATCCGCCAGTGAGAGCAGCAGACAACTGTATTTGGATTTCTTGAAATAAGGAAACCTACCTAGGCTGAGATAAGAAAATAATGTCTTAAAATAAGTACATTTGTTCCAAGCTGTGTATTTAGCCTAGTTATGTTCAGCTTGTCAATTGCTTGAAATTTGTGTTTCTTATTTTGTGTGTAATGGTCTTAAAAATAGAGTTACTAAACAGGAGAACTACTCTTGGGGTGCTTTCACACTTGGTTCAATTGCCTGGACTGTACCCAAGTTTGATTGTCCCCCCTTACCACCTTCTCAGTTAGTTTCTGTTCACACAATTTTTTTTGCTCTTTGAACCCCAGTACGCTTGCATGACTGAACTGCTGGTGTGTGTACGACTGTTGCTAGGTGAGAATACATATGCAAAGCACCAAAGTGGATAGATCATTCTACTTTTACTGAGTCTTTTGGTTTTGGACATACAGAAAGTGACTCGCGTCTATCTGCCGCAAAAGTATTATAAACGTTCAGAAGATAACACCATGTCTGCAGAAGCTGTTTCTAGAGGAGACAAGCAGACATTATCACTGTGTTTGCCATGGCTCAGTCCCACTTGTTACCAAGGTACAGTATGCGATACACATGTAGCGAAGGCCAGCTAGTGAAGTGCTATGCAGGTACACCTCACTCCTCAGACCTCTAAAAAGCATGCTAGAGGCCATAGTCTTTAGCCTTCTTGGTAGAGCAAACGACCCCCATGTGGAAGGTCGGCAGTTCAATCACAGCTCAATGCTGGTTGGGTGGTGTAGGACTGGCGGGTTACATTGGTGCCGTGACCCAAATGGGAGTGAGGTTTAGGGGGGTGAGTTTTGCGAAGGCCAGCTAGTGAAGTGCTGTGTAAACCTCACTCCTCTGACCTCTAAAAGGTGCTCTAGCGACAGACACTAGAGGCCATGTTCTTTAGCCTCGTTGGTAGAGCAACAGACCTTTCTCAAGCGTAAAGGTCACTCGGCTCAGAGTGGGTTGGGTGGCATAGGACCGGCGGGGTTACACACACGCACTCACACAAATGAACGTTATGAAAACGATTATTTGTTGTACTGTTGGTGGTTCACTTCGTTATTTGGTACGATTGCATTCATACTAGAAATGAACCAGACCAGAGTTTGTGTGAACCATACCCAAGACCACCTCGTTCAGGCAGACTAGGGTACGGTACGTAGGTGCGCACCAGAGTTCATTATTAAGTGCACTGTAAAAAGTGATTAGATACTTAAAGTGAGTAAACAAATTGCCTTTAAATTAACAAGTTGACTTGTTAAGTACCTTGGAACTGTTAAGTTGACTCACTTTTTTTCCAATACACGTTTATTTGTGTGTTTTTTTTCTCCAGCTTTTCTGTATCTAGCAAAAAGTAACTAAATGTATTAAAATAACTAAAATAAATCTCTTCCGGACTCCAGTTGGTCTTCTAAATTCAATACTTAATGACATTCTAATAACAGTAATTATTTAAAAACAGACTTGCTAAAATAGTCTGACACTGTAAAAAAGCGATTAGTTGACTTTAAAAAAGTGAGTACATTTAGCATAATTATAAAAATTAAGTCAACTTAACATTTTCAAGTTACAATGGGTTTGCTTACATTATCTTTGTAAAGTCAACTTGTTGCTTACAAGGCAATTGATTTACTCACTTTAAATAACAAATCACTTTTTACAGTGTAAAACTATGTGCATAATTAATTAAAGTTAAGTCAATGGGTTTACTGACTTTAGTAAGAACACAAAGGCACAAACTGCTTTTTTACAGTGTAGATAAAGACTCTGAATCAGAAAGCCTTTATTGTCATCATATACAAGCATACGACGAAATAATGGAGTGCTGCTTGAAGGAAAATATGTAGGACATTTCAAGAAAAAAAGTTAATAGTGTCACAGTTGGATTGCACTTGTTAAAGTCTATAGCTCATGTGAAATGGATTGTATTAGTATTATTATACAGAGCATTATGTCATTGTTGGGTCATTTACATACTTATTTTCAGAGCACCTATGGTTTAAGGAAAGGAACTGTCCCGGAGTCTGTTTGTGTGTGCTTGGTGGGGTCTACACCGCCAAAAAAGGAGTTTCTGCAGTGGGTGTTTCAAGAGCGGGTCATTAATGGCTACTTGCCCCAATGCTTCGGCCTTGAAGCCTGACCAATGGTGACAAACAGTGAGTCCCAGGTGCCGCTGAGAAACCTTGAAAAACTGGGGTGTGGAGTATGTGAGAGCGTGTTGGTGTGTGCGCGCTAAGACGTGGACTCACCAGCCTTGTGTTGTTGTCCCTCTCTCGGCCCGTTGAGCCCTGTCCTCCACGCAACAGCTGCTGGGCATCATGAATGGCTTGTGTCACAACATCACCCTCTCCCAAGAAGCCTGGAGAGTGAAAGGGTGAGAGAGAAAGGAAACTTTAGACAAGGTCAAGGGAGATACGTTTATCCCTCCCCGTCTTGTGATGCACAAATAAAGCACTTGGCTCGATCCCAAGTATATGATCTGATCCCGGACAAGTCCCCGGTCTTCAGTCCAAAGGCTTAAGACAAACAGTCATGTCTGAGGTGCTGACACATTCTCATGGGCTGCTTCGAAACAGGTTTTCTAGACTGCGACAACTGCTGTTAATACTTGGGAAAGTATTTTGGCAGTGGGAACCCTGAGATGGGTACTTCCTAACAGGGTGCAGAAAGAGCTTCTTTTTTATGAATGTGAGCCCTTAAGGACTTCCAGCTTAGCGGGAGAACTACAGTCAGCATGACTCATTGGTAAGGCCAAGACAGAATCTGCAGACATTTTTAGCCATTTCTGCTGAGTATTTTGTTAAAAATGTTCAGATTTATGCAGAATGTTTTTGGGAGTATCATAACTAAAACCTTAATATATGAAATAAAAAAATAATACTTTAACTTTTATTTAATGTTTACAATGTGAATCCAGGCGCCACGGTAGCGTAGTGAGTAGCACGTTCGCCTCACAGCAAGAAGGTCGCTGGTTTGATCCCGGGCTGGGTCAGTTGGCATTTCTGTGTGGAGTTTGCATGTTCTCCCCGTGGTTGCGTGGGTTTCCTCCGGGTGCTCCGGTTTCCCCAACAGTCCAAAGACATGCGGTACAGGTGAATTGGGTAAGCTAAATTGTCCGTAGTGTATGTGTGTGAATGAGAATGTATGGATGTGTTTCCCAGAGATGGGTTGTGGCTGGAAGGGCATCCGCTGCGTAAAACAAATGCTGGATAAGTTAGCGGTTCATTCCGCTGTGGCGGGATTAAGCCGAAAAGAAAATGAATGAATGAATGAATGTGAATCCAATTAGATCCACTTTATTTGGTAAACGAAGCATGTCTCTCATATAAAATATCCACTAAAAGACAGAAAATATTACTTTACAAACTGTAATGTAAATAAATAATATTAATATTTTCATTTTAGTCCATATTATTACTGAAATTAATTTCAAAACTGAATAAATATAAATTTACACATTTTACACAAGTAAATAAACAGAATACACGATGGGCTAAAAGTCTGCGGAATTCTGCACGCGCAGATACCGTTTGGGCCTATTCATAGGAGATATTTTTTGACCCATCTGACAGCACAATGGAATACGTTGTGGATCTTGTGAAAAAGAAATTCACATTCTAGTCCGAATTTTTCATTAGAAATTTTTTCACAAATAAAAATAAATTCGACCTCAGTGTCAATCACATTTACACACTGCCTCTGAAACTTAAGTCTGTCATTTAAAAAATGGATTGCTTATTTTCCGCATCTGTAAGAAGTGTTTTGAGAAGTGTTTAGATAGTTCAGAGCCACTGTACATGTGAAAGTCAAAATCCAGAATGCTGTCACTTGCAGCACAGAGTACTTTATGACAAAGTTTGTTGTATAAAGACAGAATGTGGTGGATGGTTGAGAACCACTGCTGTATCCTACTGTATGCTGATTCCAATGCCTGGCGCATGTGTCACTACCTTTGATGTACTACATGTACATTTTAATATTGATAATACTTTTAGTATTATCAATTCCATAAATGAAGACCAGTATTATAAATATTAATATGCCACTGATTTCAAGAAATAAACTTAATTTTGAGATAATCACGCATATCTCTCAGTGCAGCGGATTGGATGAACATAATATTTCCTTTTTTCCCCCACAATAGAGTCATTAATACGCATCAGACTCTGTGAGCAAAGTGTCTGTGCATGACAAATTTTACAAACACCAACACAAAAAAATGCATTAAAAAATTCCAGACTTTCACTACTAAACAGTGCTGCCGTTGAGATGTAGCGGCAAAATCAATATTATAAAAAATATAAATAAATAATCGGCTTAAAGCACATCCCAGCAGGCACAGTATGTCAAATTGCCTTTGTACCCCAACATTGTGGGGATGTTGCATTTTGTTTGAAAATGAAAATCGGGTTGACGTCAGAACTCAACATTAGGCTGACATCAATGTCCAAAATCCAACATCGGTTACACTTTATTTCGATGGTCCATTTGAGTATTAGTAGAGTGTCTACTTAATATCTGTTGATACTGACATTCAACAGACATTTAACTGACTATAAGAAACTTTGCAAGTACATGTCAACTTACACTAACACTAACCCCAACCTAACAGTCTACATATAATCTAATGAGAAGATTGTTGCAATGTAACTTAAATTCAACAAACAGACCATCAAAATAAAGTATGACCTCAACATCTAATGATAAACAGCTTGACGTTGTTTGGACGTTACCACTACGACATCTATCAGACGTCGGATTTTGGTTGCCATAACTGATGAATAAATGTCATTATTTGATGTCAATCTGATGTTGGTTTAAGATGTTGGCTCAACATTGGATTTTGGTCACTCAACCTAAGATCAACCGAATATCAACATCATTTGACGTAATTATTGGACGTGAAAATAATGTTGTCCTTAGACTCTGGCTAGACATTGAATTTTGGTCACCTGACGTCAAGACCTAAATCTAACCTAATTGTAACATCTTACAACGTTGTGTACATGCTGGGACAGCACTGAATAAACCTCCCAATCATACTGTTATGTTAGAGACTGGATGTAATAATGTGGGGTAGCGTCATACTCAGGCTGAGGGCAGATCGAGGAGGGCTTTGGGGCAGATCTCTGGGTCGGTACCCTGACTGCAAGTGTGCCAGTTCCAGAGCCTGGGGACTTGGGGTCTTGGGTTTAGCGGTGAGGTTGAGAGGTTGACTGGTGTCCTGGTGCACAAAGTGATTGCAAGATTCAATAAGAAGAAGAACAAAGTAACATATCTGATATCAGGTGCAATGCTAGAAAGAGTACCTGGCGATAGACTGTACCACTGGACCTTTTGACAGGGGTGGAGTGTGGATTGGGCAGCAACTGCATGGGGTATTCCACTAAAACCCAAAAGTAGAATTTAAAGACTGACATATAAAGGAGTTATAAACAGTAAAGGTCAGTGAACATGTTAGATATCTACTACCCAGACCAAGCCCAACGGAACCTGCTCAACTATCAGATTTCAGGGAAGGTCAATGTTTTTCTTTGTCTAACCTTGTGGTCCAACCATAAATTGGATGTAAGAATTCAACAGTTTCACATTTTCAATGCAAATAATAATATCTGAACTTACTATCAGAACAAATGGTCAGCGTACTTAATGACTTTGAAGAATCTAAGCTGTACAGCACCACAAATTGCTTATCGCATGAGAACATCTCTAATTTACCAGCTGGATAAACTCTTTGAGCTCAGATTCGCTTGCGTCCCTGGCCCTCTACTCCTGGTTTCTTTACAAAGACGGCTTGATTGTCGAGCACGCTGTTAGCTGACTAGCTCGTACACTTGTCCTATTGTTCCCTGTTCTTTCCTTCCACCCTTCATCTTCTAACCGAATGGAGTACATGCATACAGCATCAAAGTTGTGCGTTCACAGGAGTCTTTTAACCGAGCAAGGGCACAGCGCCGTACATCACAGATGTCAATGCAAAGAACCCGCTCAGGATTTTACGTGATCAATATGCACTCTAATTCAATGGCCAACCCTGAGCCATTCTTCAGCAGACGTGCAAGAAAATCACTCGGGCGGATCTTTCAATGAGTCTTTCTTTCTAAGTGGATCAAAGACATGAGAAAACCATCAATGCGCGCCATAACTACCTGGATTACAAAACAGACCTTCAGAAGAACACGCGTTTAAAAAAAAAAGTACAAGTTCTTTTGCAGTTAATACATTTCTACAATGCCAAGTTTTATTTCCTTCAGCACAGATTGGCATATTAACTCTTTCGGTTCAGCTTTGCTCTGTGCTACTTATTAACTAAAATACAAAACACCGCTGATAAGCTTGAGCTGAAAGGCGCAAGAGCAAACACGTTTTCAAAAGATCGACAAAGGATACTATTTGAAGTCAATTATTTAGAGATTTTTGACAGATGCTATTTCATCCATATGAGGATAACAGATGGCTGAATGCTGTGTGTGTAAAAGCTAACAATATGCCTATATGTAGGGTTTTTATGCCTATATCTGTACAAGCAAGCTTTACACTCGACTGGTCTTGGAGTTATGGATGTTGTCTTGAGGTTTTGGTCAAGCTCACCTGGTTTGCAGGGAATAGGCTGCAGAGGTAATCCCATCTGGGCTTCAGAGGTGACCGGCAATGGTTGGGCGTTTGGGTGAAAGGCAGGGATCATAACATATGGCATGTTTACCTGCTGAGTCAGAGATGACAGAACAAATAAGCCACCAACACAATATTGTGTTTCCACTCTGTTCAATTCAGAGTGAACTATTCACCCTAAGGGTTTTATTTACTCGCTGTCATTAGGACACATCAATTTCCACCATAAAGTGGTAGATCAGACAAAAATACAAATGTACTCACTATTTAATTCACTTTCAAGTGGTTCCAAAACTTTACGTGCTTCTAAAGAAGATCATTTGAGGAATGTTAGAAATTGGTTACCGTTGACTTCCATAGTATGAATACCAAATTGAAGTCAATGGTTATCAGTTGTTAACATTTCTCAAAATTTCTTCATGTGTGTTCAGGGGGGAAAAAAAAATCTTAATGAGCAAATAATAACAATTTTTTCTAAAAAATAGCACATTTAAATCTTAATTTCAAAGTGCTTTACACTTACAAAAAAATAATACAAGGAAAGCAGGCAAAAAAATCCAGAGGATAAAAAAAATTATAAGAACAATACAAGTCAGAAACAATGTAAATATTAAAGCAATCAATTACAAATAGGCACTTCTAAAGAAATTTAATGACAATTTTAGTGCTGAAAATGACAATTTAAAATTTTGGGTAAATTCTACTTTTAAAGGGACAGCGCAAAAAAAAATTGACTTCCATAATATTTTTGGTTCCTACTACAACCTACCAACATTCTTCAAAATATCTTCTTTTGCGTTCACCAGAAAAAATATAAAAAATGCAATAGGACTGCAGAATATATCGATGCTGAAACGATATCGCAATGTGATCTTTCACGATAGTCACTTTGCAGAATACGCAATGAATCTGGATCAGGGGTGGGCAATTAAGTATACCATATATCAAGTTCATATAAATGCCACAGGCTTCACCATAGTTCAATTATGCATCTTTCATTTAATTATTCATTTATTTATTTATTTATTCATTTTAATATTCTAGCCTGTGTTGGGGTGAACAAGTGTGCTGAAGCCAGGTTGAACGTGAGGTTGATATGTGATGTAATGATAATCACTGACAGAGCATCTGTATCCGCATTTGTTAAATCATTAATCTGAAGTAATTCGTCTACCATTATTACTGTGTAATTGTAATTCCATACAAAGTGTGAAGCTGCCTGCTTGGTTCCTGTCACATGACTCATATTTCGCTTACGGCAGTCTGAAATGTTTTGATTTGTTCAACGCGGCACCTGGAAAACATGAGCATTTTGCATCCCTTCCCATTTGTGCGCAAAACCCATGCGTCTCCATTTAAAATTACGAAACTGAGCCCAAAAAAGTCACTATATGTAAAAGTGCCCTTTTGTAGACGCACAATATCAGACCTGCGCATTGCAATGCCCTGTTTACGGTTGAATTCGAATGAAATAAATACTTTACATCAGCCAATCATATAAGTCGCATCTGGTCTGGATTAAACAAATTGAGGCCTGTGACTATACTAATTTTAAAAACAGTTGAGCATAAGAAATTGTACAGATGATAATGACGATTAAATTTATTTAATTATTTTTACTATTCAGTTACTGCACCCGAATACTGTTAGACTTAATAAACAATAAAACACTGTTAATTTCAATTGCATTCAATGTTATTGAAATTAATGTATTTACTGTATCTATGCTTGTTTATTGTTTGTTAGATTTTATGCAGATGAACTTGCACTCCCCCTACAGAAACGTCTAAAATGATTAATTACTTTCAAATAAAGATATTTAAGTCATCTGAAAGATTGCAATATATAAATCACTGAATAACAAAATATCGCAATGTTAGATTTTTCCAATATGGTGCCCCCATTCAAGGCTAAAAAGTAAGTAAATGACCATTTTTAGGTGAACTATCCTATTAAATCATATACATAGGTGAACTACTTCTTCATAACGTGCTTCTCATTTTCAAACAGTCCATACATTACCGTAAACATTTCAATCATGACATTAAACCTCACCTGAATCTGCTGCTGCAGTAAGTTGATTTTATGTTGCTGCTGTATGAGCTGCTGCTG
Organism: Danio albolineatus; assembly: GCA_903798035.1. Taxonomy (NCBI): domain Eukaryota; kingdom Metazoa; phylum Chordata; class Actinopteri; order Cypriniformes; family Danionidae; genus Danio; species Danio albolineatus. The sequence goes on from CAIGQQ010006939.1 coordinate 2,185,583, forward strand.
CTGCTTTGCAATCTAAAAACACAGTAGAAACCAGTTTTTAGAAACCAAACTAATTCATGCATTACCCTTCCTGATTAAAAAAAAAACACTTCTTTTCTTGCACTGTGAACATACTGTAGCCCTCAAACACTTAATTTTTCCCTTTGTCACTGGCTCAATTAAAAGCATCTCCACACCTGTTCTTGCTGCTGTCTTGCCAGTTCCATCTGTTGCTGCTGTTTCTCCAGCAGAAGAGCTGCCATGTTCCTCTGCTCTGAATGAGCTCCTAACAGCTGCTCTCGCAGACCAGAGAGCTGGTTTATCATCAACAACAACTGAAGCTCCTTCTCTGCCAAACTCTCTGGGGTTCCTGTAAACATATGCACATGCTGGTGGTCAGTCAGATGTGATGCATGAAAGTGAGAGGAACTAATCACAATCAACACGTTTGGGTAGTTGACAAATCGGCTTTTTTTGTATGGCAACATTTGTAAAGAAAAAAAAAGCATAGTTATAGTATAGTAGTGTAGTATCATGTAGTGTAGTATAGAGTATTATTGTGTACTGCAGTATAGTATTAGTATCATATCGTATAGTATTGTATAGAGTAGTGTAGTATCGTGTAGTGTAGAATAGTATTATGTAGTGTAGTATTGAGTATTATTGCGTACTGCAGTATAGTATTAGTATTGTATCATATAGTATAGAATAGTATAGTATTGTGTAGGGTAGTATAGTATTGTATAGTATTAGTTTTATATCATATAGTATAGAATATTGTAGTATACTGTAGTGTGGTACAGTATAGTATTGTGTAGTGTAGTATAGTATTGTGTAGGGTAGTATAGTATTGTATAGTATTAGTTTTATATCATATAGTATAGAATATTGTAGTATAGTGTAGTGTGGTACAGTATAGTATTGTGTAGTGTAGTATAGAGTATTATTGTGTACTGTAGTATAGTATTAGTACCGGATAATATCTTATAGTATTGCATAGTGTAGTATCGTGTAGTGTGGTATAGTATAGCATAGTATAGTGACGTTCGTATATTGTATTGTAGTATTGTGAAGTGTAGTATAGAGTATTATTGTGTACTGTAGTATAGTATTAGTACTGGATAATATCTTATAGTATTGCATATTGTAGTATCGTGTAGTGTGGTATAGTATCATATAGTATAGTGTACTATTATGTAGTTTGTATAGTGTTGTATCGTGTAGTGTAGTGTATTATTGTGTACTGTAGTATAGTATTAGTACCGTATAATATCGTATAGTATTCCATAGTGTAGTATCGTGTAGTGTGGTGCAATATCGTATAGTATAGTGTAGTTCGTATAGTATAGTATTGTGAAGTGTAGTATAGAGTGTTATTGTGTACTGTAGTATAGTCTTAGTATCGTATAATATTGTGCGGTATTGTGTAGTGTGGTATAGTATAGTGTAGTATTGTGAAGGGTAGTATAGTATTGTATAGTATAAGTATCGTATCATATAGTATAGAATAGTGTACTATAGTATCGTATAGTGTAGTAGTGTGGTATAGTATTTTATAGTAAAGTGTACTATTATGTAGTATAGTATCGTGTAGTGTAGTAGAGTAATATTGCGTACTGTAGTATAGTATTAATACCGTATCATATCGTATAGTATTGTATAGTGTAGTATCGTGTAGTGTGGTATAGTATCGTATAGTGAAGTTTGTGTAGTGTAGTATCGTGAAGTGTAGTATAGAGTATTATTGTGTACTGTAGTATAGTGTTAGTACCACATAATATCGTATAGTATTGTATAGAATAGTGTAGTATAGTATTGTATTGTGTAGTGTGGTATAGTATCGTATAGTGTAGTATCATGTAGTTCATATAGTATAGTGTAGTATAGAGTATTATTGTGTACTGAAGTATAGTATTAGTATCGTAAAATATCGTATAGTATTGTATAGAATAGTGTAGTATAGTATCGTATAGTGTAGTATCGTGTAGTGTAGTATAGTATCGTATAGTATCGCGTAGTATCATGTAGTGTAGTATCGTATAGATACATTTGCCATTTTGTCATGATCACATGACCTTCCCGCGTCAGTTGCATCTCTTCACTCCCATTCATGAATTCTCTCGCAGGGCATCATGGAGAGCGTAGCATGCATCCAATTCAGAATCTCGCCAGAAGTAGCAAGTCATCCTGGTACTTCTCGCATACCATTTTTCGAATACTAGGAGATCGGAAATACTACTCACCTCGCATACTGTTTTTTTTGCGTACTATATAGTATGGATGTACACAATTTTGAAAACAGCCTGTTCTTCTGTGACAAAATGTATCAACTTCCTGAGTTTTTATAAATATATTGATGAAAAAAAGATTGCCATATACTAAAAAAGCCACTTGTAAAACTAAACCCGAGGTATTTATGAATGATTTTACCTTTTTTTGTAATGTATTGCAATTATAGTTGAGATAGTCACACCATAGGACACTATTAAGATTTGGCTCAAACGTGTAAGAAAATGTAAATTAACAGCATTTTTTTGCATTTTAGAACAATTTACTGCATTTTAAACGAAGACAAGTCTAATTATATTCAGTTCTTGTCATGTGTGACAGTACAAATTCAACATAAACAATAAAGGGATACATTTACCTTTTAGGTTGACATTCCCTTGAAGACCCTTCCCAAGGAACTTTTCCTTCCAGTCTGTATTCAGAAGCTTTTCAATTGTGGGCATCACTAAAAAGATATTAAAACAAAAGAAAATGCTCATCTCAACTGTAATTAAACTGTACATAAGACGACTAAAAGAATTTAAATCATTTCATAAAATACATATTATTATAGTTTTAAATGCATTTTTTTATAAACAGGCTAAGAGCGAGAGAAGATAGAACAAAACACTCCATCTAGATGAGCAAAACACTACATTTAAAAATCCTTGAGCTTAAAACCTCAGCAATACCAAAAGAAAGCGGAAAATTCAACAACTCCACTGAATGTGCGAAAACAAAGCAAAAAAGCCTTTTGAGAAAGCACTCGAGGGCTCTTTAATAACCGACGGAAATTTTCACAATAGCTATGAAATGTATCATACAATTGAAATCATTGAAACGCTTCATAGGACTTGAAACAAAGGGAACATTTGGATCATTGCATTATAGACAGCATCAACAATGATCGACTCCTAATTGCTCGCACGAACCACTTGCGTAGGTTTCCAATTAAAATTAAAGTAAATGCATCTTTCGAAATCCACAAAATCAACAGCCTTGAAATATTAGAACACAATGAATGGCATGGATCAAATGAAAATAGGCTAATAGTGTTAGATGGAGACTTAATAATTGAAAAGAATCAGTCCCACATACCCTCGTTGACATTAGGTTTGCTCTCGATCTTGTCATGGGCTCTGCTGCCTCCATCTTGACTGGCAGGCGAGTGCGACAGCAGCAGGTCTTTACTAGGAGAACGCTCCTAAAAACAGCAATAAGAAAACATATTACTTTAACATGCATGTTCCCATCACATGAAGATAGATATCAAGTGGCCAGCTCATTAAAACAAACACCAGCGGGCATCCTGATGTCAAAACGACATCAAAAGAAATAGAAATCCTTTTAGACATCAAACTGACATCTAACGTTGGCATCAAAAAGCACATCAAATATTGA
>CAIGQQ010006939.1:2189240-2201803 GCA_903798035.1 Danio albolineatus
TTACAGGCAGTCTTTTTTTTTGACACCAATGTTGGATGTCAGTTTGACGTATATCTGAGGTCCATTAAAAAACAAACCACTGTAAATTTGGAATTGAAGCTTTCAGATGAATTAAACTTCTCATATTAACATAGTTTTTGTGTTATTATAGTGGTTAAAAGGGCATTAAATCAAAAAGCACATCAAATATTTATTACGAACAGATTTGTTATTAATTTTTGACGAGTTTTTTATGCCAATGTTAGATATCAATTTTATGTCTATTTGACGTCTATTGTAGGGATACTGTAAATTTGGAATTGAAACTTTCAGATCAATGAAACTTTGTATTTTATAATAGTTTTTATGTTGTTATTATGGTGGTCAAAAAGGGATCAATCGAAAAGCACATCAAATTATGATTACGGACAACCCAGCGGTCACCCTGATGTCAAAAAGACATCAAAAAACAAGTGGAAAATGCAAATCCTCTTAGACGTCAAACTGACATCTAATATTGGCATCAAAAACACATCGAATACTCATAACAGACAGTCCTGTAGTTGAATTTTGATGTGTTTTTGACACCAATGTTGAATGTCGGTTTGACGTATATCTGAGGTCTATTTTGAGTCTATTTTAGGGATTAAAAAACCCCACTGTAAATTTGGAATTGAAACTTTAAGATAAATGAAACTTTGTATATTATAATAGTTCTTGTGTTATTATGGTGGTCAAAAGGGGATCAATCAAAAAGCACATCAAATATTGATTACCAACAGTCCTGTCATTGATTTATGACATGTTTTTTGATGTTGGATATCAATGTTAGATATCAATTTAATGTCTATTTGACATCTATTGAATGGATACAAAACCCACTTTAAATTTGGAATTGAAGCTTTCAGATGAATGAAACTTTGTATATTATAATAGTTTTTGTGTTATTATGGTGGTTAAAAGGGCATCAACATGTGGATGTCAAATAGACATCAAGATTTTGACATCAAATCGATTAGCATTTTTTAGCGTTTTTTGATGCCGGTTTGATGTTAATGGAGACCTATTATGCAAAAATCACTTTTATTGACCTTATTCCCCAATGCAGAAGTGCGCCCGTTTTTGCGTTTGTTTTAGAACTTCTCATTCTAGCGCCTATGGGAGAAATGACTTTGAATAACAAATGGCAGAAAACAGTCAAACTACTTGATTTACAAACAAGTGTGTTCATGACATAAACAGACAAAGCAGAATAATATAATAGAAAAACATCAGTTTGCAACATCAAGCAGCATAACGGGCTGTTTTTAACGTCTAAAAATGAATGGAAGTGAATGAGACCAGAAGTCTCGATCCAAAAAGATTCCAATGGCTGCGCCCGCTCGCACATGGAGAATAAGGTCAATAAGAAGCATCAATGTGTGGATGTCAAATAGACGTCTAGGTTTGATATTAAACTGATTTGCATATCAATTTGAGTTGGTTTTGACATTGAGGTGCTCGCTAGGAAGACGAAAGACACTTTATGTCATACCAAAGGAGATTGTGCATGAACATTCGCTGACTTCTCGGAGTCATCTCTGTCGGAGGGCAGTCGAGCTGACCAATCGGAGAGCGGAGAGGACTGCTGGGATTCCCGGTTGACTATTCGACCTCCCGACTCGTCGTCTTCAAGCTTGATACCAACACCAACCATGGTCACATTGCCCTTGGCATGGGGATGTAAAGCAGGTGGACTGGGTTCACACATTCTGAAAAACCAAATATAACAAAAACTGTCAGTTGTACATTTCCACAGGTAGTCAAAAAATTCATTTCTTCGTATTGCTTTTGTACGAACAACTACTTTATACCCATGAAAAAGCACCTGCTGTTTTTTTATGTATATATAATTGGATGTGTGGCTGAAGTATGCTTAAAGGGCCACGAAACCCCCCAGTCTCAGCAGGGTGTTTTCACACCTCTAGTTTGGAAAAGCTCAGTAAAGTGGGCGTGTCCAGCTCTGTTTAGGTAGGAGTGTCGGGGAAGGGGAAAGAGGGAAGGTTTTGCATAAAAATGGGAGTTTCCATTTGTGCACGCGCTCTTTTTCACACAGACTGTGTATACATGGACATCTGTAATCGAATTATTTGCCAAATTATTAATTTGTTGACCCTAACGGCACTTTCTCTTTATTTTCGGATTGGCGTGATGGGCAGGGCTTCTGTCTATGGTTTGGTGACTGTAGCTTTATTGCTAAATGGCTAACAGGGGTTTTATAGAGAGAATAACTGTTTTATGTGCTTTATGAAGGCTGATAAACAGCTTCGATTCGTTTGGAGCCGTATCTGAGTCCACTAGATTATTTCAGAGGTGCAGCAGCTCTGTGAGCTCATAAACTCCTCCAGAAACTGAACCTGGATGATGGAAGCTTTCAGCGGTCCTTCTGACTGAGCCGAGTTTTCCCTCAGGACACCAACAACAGGCGCTACGACATAATCACACCCCCACAAGAGCAAGCTCCTGATTGGTTAACTTGGCACGAACGTCCGCTGAAGCTCATTTTCATTTCATTTTCAAACTGAAGCGATTCGCGCGAACTGAGGCGTTAAGCGCGTCAAACGTGCGGCGCCATTCGCGCGTATCGCGTTGCAGGATGCCTACTCGCGCCTTTGCATTGATTTAGCATGTAAATCACTCGCGCTTGATGCGTCTTCCGCGTCTGCTGTAAACGCAGCATAACAGGTACAATCTTCGAAGCGATCATGAATATTAATGAAGCTGCGCCGCTTACACAATAGAGCGCTCTGGTTGGTTTGAACCAAGTCTATCTCATGAATTCATGCCGAACACTCAGAGACATCAGAACGTTCTGGCCGGGACAGGCGTCCTCTCTCCACGCTGGAATATACGCAAGGATCTCATCGGCGTGACGCAGCTTCAAAAATTCGTTTCAATTCGGAAAAACGAATTTGCTCGAAATAACGCAAAAACAACTAATTTTCACTTTTTAGTCAATTAAATGTGTCCTAATAGTGTTTATAGCAGCGTGGGACACATATATGACTGTCAACAGCTCAAAAAATGTGTTTTGGTGTTTCATGGCCCTTTAACAAATCTGACTGACCGCCACTGGCTTGCTTGATTTGGGACTTGTGGAGCTGCGCATCGATGGATTTGCTCTTCAGTGTTTGGACTTTCAGCATTGAAAATTAAACCACACTGAACTGAACTTCAACTCTGAAAACTGAACTGACACAGTTTTGATCTCCTAGAACTTCTATGGGAAGCTGCTTTGACATAATCTACATTGGAAAATCGCTACAGAAATAAAGATGAATTGAACGCAGAATGCATTACAAGAGTATTTTGGTTTTGTCCAGCTACTGTCTGGGAAGAATGGAGAAACCACAAAAAAAAAAACACACACACAGCTGACTGCTTTGCATAAGGAACAGAAGGGTTTTTGTGGAGCCCAGACACAGGCCGCCCCATTCAAACTCTTTCACCCAAACCACTTCTTCAGGGTCTCCGGGACTCAGGAGCCCCGAGAGGATATTTGCGAATGTGTGTGTGTGTGTGCGCGCGAGTCTGTCAACACACAGTCAGAAAACAGATGCAAGACTCTAGTGTGCCCATCAAGTATCTGGCCGTCTCAAGTAGCACACGAAAGCCTTCTGCAATGAAGGACAAGAGGGAAGAGACGGACAAGAAAGAAAGGCGATTTCAAAATTAGCCGAGGTCTATAAACACCTCTCCACAACCCCCTTCTCCAATCAGCACAAAAGAAACACAAGACAACCCAAAGAAAACAAACACAAGAGGGAAAATGCATCTCTCCCTTTCTGTTTCGCTCTCTCTCTCTCTCTCTCTCCATATATATAAAAATGCCCATTGTTACAGAGAAAGAACAAAGGAAGTTTAAACAATGGGCATGACATGGACAAAAGCAATAGGCTGCAGGAAACACAGCGGGGTAACAATACAAACGGAATGTGCCGATGGTCCGTGGCAGAGAAAAAACACTGAACACTCACTGGGCCGATTCCAGTTCCTCCTGTACTTTTTCATCCACTCTGAGAACACAAAAGCAGCCTGTACATTTACATTAAGAGAAAGGTCGAATGCTTAGCTCAGACTAGCCGAGCAACTTGCTGGAATTGTTTGAAGCAAAGAATTCAATGGAGCAATCTGTTCTTTTGAAGTGGTGATTTTCCAATGTACCACCCAGGAAAACAGGGTAGCTTTGGGTAAAAGGGCGTCGTTTTCTTTCTTGTGTGTATTTGGCTGAACCTGAAGCAAACGAATGGAAGAGTTCAGATGCAAAAACCTAAATGAAGTCTGAATTTGTCTTCTGAAATGAGCATTTTCCTCACACTGTAAAAAAAGGCAACAAACGAAAAGTTGTCTGAATAAAATTTTCAAAGTAAACTGAACTTTAATATTTTTATTTGACATGTTTACAATTAATACTTAGTTTGTCCAACAAATATGGTACTTCAATGATAAAAACTTGCACTTTTTTGTTGAACTAAAACAAAGACATAAGTTTTGCGTTGACGTGCCCTTCTTGTTGTATTTAATTAATTATTTTCTTAAAAGCATTGTAATGTGTAGTAAAAATTAAAATGTTAAGCTTACTAAACTCTACTAAACTTTGAGTTCTAATACGCAATATTATCGGATTCTGTTTTGATCTAGCAAAAAATACTAAATGGTTTTTATATGGTTTGAACTTAGCATTTTTTTAGGTTTACTAATACTTTTATGTCTGTTCTGGATTGATGTACTTTGTTGACCTGCCTTTTTGTTGTTTATGTGTGTGTTTTTAAACACCAATAACTGTCATTTTATGTTGAGACAATGTTATAAAATTACACAGTAATAGCTGTGTCCAAACATGCATAATGCTGAAGGTGGCTAATGTAAAACCTTTGTTGAATTTTTACTGTGTTTATTGTGTTTTGGACGCAATAATAATAATAAAAAAGCTATCTGCTTTTTATTTGAGCCTTGCGTATTTAATTTGAATCCTAAACATTATAAGTAAATGCATTATGTTTCGTTCTTTCCTACTTGCGTTATATAAAATATAATATTTTGTTCTGTTATTTGCTTGATAAACATGAAAACTTTTGTTTGTAGAACTAAGGGCTTTAACAAAATATGTTGAGTTATGTAGTCTTCAGACCCTGTTTGTTGAGTTTACTCAAAAACGTGTGTGTGATAGGTTGCCTTATTATTTTAAGTTGGTTCAACTTTTCTTTTTTTTTAACAGTGCAGCTTCCTATGTGTATGTAAACGCAATGAAAATATCCTATTTGTTACCATAAAAGTGAAATTACTAAACCTACACCAAAGAGTAAGTCAAAAGTGCTCATTTTAAAAGAAAAGTTCAGAGGTTTTGTGCATCTGAACTCAAATGTGTGCAAAAGGAATGGGATTCTAGTGGAATACTAGTCGAATTACTGTCCATGTGAACCTCAAACTTGATACGGTCTTCCCAAATCAGATTTAGATACCAAGGACGAGACCTCCCGCCCCATTCCTTCCCCCGGGAACCAAGTGCACTCAAGAAAGATCCTTGTAAAATAACCCGCCGCCATTGGTGCATTATAAATAAACACTTGCGAGGGGGTCTGCGCTATTCTGTTCCTATTGTGATGAGGCTAAAATTATTCCCGTTCCCCCAGTTGAGGAGCGCTGATCCATGAACCAGGTGCAGGAAGTGTGAATTTATCAGCTCCTTCCAAGTGCACTTGTAGTTCTGGAGATATTCGGGTTATTTGCTTGAAGGGATTTGACTGTCAAAAAACAGCACAGCCTCGAGCTCTGAACTGACTCATGGAGATTAATGCTGGAGGAAAGCTGTTGTGTTTAAGAATGTTGCATTTAAAAAAAAACAACACCAGTTGGATGGGTTTATCCTAAAATGCAAAAGCTGAGAATGTACGCAAAATTACATAATTTCCTTGTTGCACAATTTGGACGGTGAACTTTATGAATCACGCTGACTTTCTGTCAAATTGTAACTGAAAGGAAAGAATTTGGAAATCAGTTTCAGATTTATTTATATAAACATTTTACAACATGTCAGCGCCAACAGCCTGTGCAGGAGTGCCCAATACGTTGATCATGATTTACAGATCGTTTGCAAAGGAAGTGTGGGTACATCGGATAGTATTAAAAAAAAGAATAAAATACACGTCAGCCTATTATTCATCCTTGCTGAAATTTGTGGCTTGATTTACATACAGGGCAGGCAGTCTGATATCTGAGCTTTTCTGACGCATGGGTAACCACGCATGCGTGCAAAACCATGACAACTTTGATGTGGTTAAGTCTAAATATCGTTCCACCATGACTGATGATCATTTGGTAGAGCTTGAGGCTGGCTATCAGCAGCTACTGTCCAGTATGCTTCCCTTACTGATTCCATTCAGTGCAAGTCATCATCAGGAGGAACGTAATGTGAAATTACCAAAAATATGTACAGTTGCAGGCTATTGCACAATATGGGATCATACAGTTTTGCAAGGTACAATAATGTATATTGTTCAAATGCAGAATTCTCAATTGAATTCTCTTTCTCAGAATTCTCATTTTTATATTAGGCAGGTCATTTTAGAAGTAGCTCGCATGCTGAAAAAGTGTGGGTAACCCTGGCCTAGTGGTTGGCGTGTCGACACATAGCACTAGCCATGTTTCCATCAAGCTAATTTCATTCGTATTTTGGATATGCGCATAAAAAAAAGGTTGATGCGCATACATTTTGAAAAAGCGCATAAAAACTGTATGCGCATAACTGAGTAGGATAAACTTTTTATTCGATAAGAAAAGATGTGCATAAACTGCCATGGAAACACTTTTACCGCATAAATTCCAGTATGTGCATTAAATAAAGGTCATATGATGTTGTCGTAAGAGATCATGTGATGATAAAAATGTGTGTAAATGGACAAACCAGCAGGCTGAACACATCGTAAAACATCTGAAATGTTGTTTTGGTCATTCTAAAACACCTTACCGTTTAAGTTGTTGTGTTATTATATTACTACTGCAGCAAACTACGTTTTTACTGTTGATATTTGGAGCCAGTTAATGTGACGATTTTGTCCGCTTTGACTCGTTGGATGGAAACGCGGCTATATTCGCACGTCTTTCATGCAATAATCCAGTTTTGCGCATAAAGTTCATTCGCATTTTTGGATGGAAACATAGCTACTGAGGTGCTCACATCGACCAGAGTTCGATCCCCGGCTCAATGTCCTTTGCTGATCCTTTCCCCATCTCTGCTCCCCACACTTTCCTGTCTGTAAAATCTCTACTGTCCTAAACAAATAAAGGTGAAAACTCCTAAACAATTACTAGGAAAAAAATTACAACATATTTATGATCTGTACGAATTTAAAAATAAAATATTAAGTACACTGGAAAAGGTGATTACTTGCGTCATTTAATAAAAGTGAGTAAACCCGTGGCCTTAAAATCGACAAGTTGACTTAAAGTCAGTAAACCATTTGTAACTTGGAACTGTTAAGTTGATTCAACTTCATTTTTATAATTATCCACAGAGTTAATTAACTTAATTAAGGCAATGGGTTTACTCACTTTAAAGTCAGCTTTGAAGTAAAGTTGTTGTTTTTTTTTTTCAGTGGGATGTTAAATGTTATTGTTTGTGATGATAAAAAAATAGAAAAGAAATTAGTAGTTTTAAAGTTAAAGAAATCAGTCAAATAAATTAAACTACTTAAAATTAATACATTTGAATGAATAAACTGAATGAAATAAAAAAATCTAGTTTAATTCATTTATAACTATTTCATGTCAATTTATCTTTTTCCTAAACATGCATGATAACTTAAATGTTGTAAAAATATATGCTAGTCCATAATGTTTGCTGAGAAAAACCTTTATACTTAAATTAATACTTTAAATACTAACATTTACAGCTATCTTACACTCTTCATTGTCTAAAGCATTTTTGTTTTCCGCCCAAATATTTCATTAGCTCTCTAATAAAAGTAAAGAGAGGGAAAAAAACAATACAATAGCACTGTACTGACTGCATTGTTCTTAATCCTCTTTAATCTTGCCTCCAAGCAAACTATGCATGTGTCATAACTCGGCGATAAGAAATATAATGGCAAGCTCTTATGTCAGCACATGCAAAACAAGCCCAAAAGAATCAACAGTATGATTGATGGCAACTGCCAGTCGCTCTAACAAGAGAAGTCGCCTGCAGTTTGTTCTTACCTGTCGTTCGGATGTGGAGCCATAAGACGGATTTCCAAAGAGCTCTGCTAGATCTTTGTGGTCTAAGATAACATCAGCCTCAAGGTTCTTTCCTTTTAAGCTGAAACACCTCTGAAACGAAATGCTTCCCACGTTCAGAAGCGAGCGAGAGACAAAAGCTTAAGTTGCTTTACAAGTCGTAACGTGCCGCGGCCTCGCATTCTGTCCCGCTCTCCTCTGATGCAAATACGGCTTGTTCTTTGTTGTTTCCAACTCTCCCTTGCCTCATGACGGTATTGAAGTGGTTAATTTCCGCATTGTGACAAGTCAAGCTTGTAAACATTGTCAAAAACACAAATAAAACTGTCAGGAGCGCCAAAGACAAGTCTATGCGCGCAAGGATGTATTTTTACAGCAACCACTTAAAGATTCACAGTTTGAACTTTAAAGGCTCTTCAAGGTTTCCAATGTAACAATCAAGACAGGTTGTTGTAACTTTACAAACACCTGTTGCAAACCAGCACTTGACCTAATGTGCAAAAAGCAAGGTTTCCCAATAGACTTGCGAACACGACAGGAATAGTCCTGAGACATTCAAAGTCCACACAAGAAACCAAAAACTGTAATCATATGAAGCTCCGAAAACACTTTTGTGCACAGAAAACACTCCATTAGAATCAGCGGCGCAACACAAAAACATTGTATTGCTCATAGTAAACAGGCATCCTGATCTGATACGGTAAACAAAGTTATTTTTTGGCACACAAATATGTTCTTGGAGCTTCGTATGATTACATTATGATCACATAGCGGTATGATGCATGAATGTGCTCCATGCATTTCGTTTATTCTCTTCATTCTGTGTTTCCACCTAGGGATAGTCATCCAGAGGCCCCCAGAGATTATGCAGTGCCACTGATGTGATCTAAGACCTTTGAAGTGATGAGCCCAAGGTTTCCACAATCTTAGACCAGGCCGTATCCTGAGAAGCTGCTGTGGTGGTCATAGAGCAGTAGAAATCATGCATCTGATTCCTATGAGACTCCAGGGACAGACGAGTCTTTGCTGACATCCAGCATTTTCCAGCCTCTGTCGCATAGACTACAGCTCAGCACAAGACATTTGGCCATAGGATAAATGGTCGTGCCCAACCAAGCCTGGTTTCTCTCGAGGTTTTTTATCTTTCACTTTTGCCAATTGGTGAAGTTTTTTCCTCGCCGCTGTCGCTACTGGCTTGCATGGATCGGGATTTGTAGAGCTGCGCATCAATGGATTACTCTTCAGTGTTTGAACTCTCAGCCGTGAATATTAAACCACACTGAACTGAACTTAAACTCTGAAAACTGACACTGTTTCAATTCTCTATTATCCTCCATGTAAAAGTGCTATAGAAATAAAGATGAATTGAGTTAGACTACAGTTAAACAACTAAAGTCGCATGAATGAGTCCAGAAAAGAAACCAAAAAGTGTTTCTGTATATGGAAGTTGAGAAAGTTCTCAGATTTCATCTAATATATCTTAAATTGAGTTCTTATGATGAACAAAGGTCTCAGGAATGAAATGAGGGTGAGTAATTAATAACAGAATTTTAATTTTTGGGCGAACTAACCCTTTAAACCTTTACAAACAACTTTTGTAAACCGATACTTGACTCAATGTGCAAAAGCAAGGGATGATATTGGTAGGTTTCCCAATAGACAGGTGAACATTTTTAGGTCAAAAGTGCCAAAAATAAGCCTGTGCGCAAAGATGATAATCACTGAAGACTTCATTAGGATTAGTTCTTATTTAAAGGATTAATTCACCCACAGATGAACTTCAGTTACTAATTACCTTCATGTAGTTCCAATCTCCTGACACTCATCTTCAGAACACATATTAAGATATTTTAGATGAAACACAGAGCTCCTTCATCCTCTATAGACAGAAATGTTCCTGAGACATTCAAAGTTCACAAAAAACAATACATCTGACTTCAATGGCTCAACTGTAGTCATATGAAGCTCCAAGAGCACTTTTGTGCACCAAAATCACTTGTATAGCCATTAGAATCAGCAGCACAACATATAACTGTTGTATTGCTTGTAGTAAACGCGTACCCTGATCTTATACGGAAGACATTGTTGAACAAAGTTGTTGTTACAGATTTCTTTTTGGCGCACAAAAGTGTTCTTGGAGATTGGTATGATTATACTTGAACTACTAAAGTCACATGTAATGATTTGATTCCTTTGCTGGACTTTAAATGAGTCCAGAAAAGAAACCAAAAAGTGTTTCTGTCTATAGAGGTTGAGGAAGGTCTCAGATTTCATCTAACATATCATAAAGTGAGTTCAGAAGATGAACAGAGGTATAAGGTGTTTAGAATGAAATGAGAGTGAGTAATTAATAACAATTTACATCATTGGGTGAACTAACCCTTTAAATCTTTACAAAAACCTGTTGTAAAGCAGCACTTTACACAAAATAAGAACGAACTGAATGATATTACTAGATTCCTCAGTTGCAAAAATCAAGTATGTGTATGCGAGCAAAGATTATACTTTACACTTACAGCCATCACTGAAGACTCAAGGTTAAAGGATCTTCAACGTTACATTTGCAAATCAGTCATATAACAGTTATTAGGCATGTTATAACTTCACAAACACCTGTTGTGAACCAGCACTTAACACGAGAACATTGGATGATATCAGAAAGTCTGCCAATAGACAAGACAGGTGATCACTGTTAGTTCAGGAGTGCCAAAAACAAGCCTCTGCGTGTGAAGACGTTATTTTACACCGATTGAAGTTGAACTAAAAGACTCTTCAACATTGCATTTGCCAATTAGACCCATAATAACTTTACAAACACCTGCACTTGACCCAATGTAAGAATGCATTGAATGGTAGGGAATGTTCCCCAATAAACATTAACAGCAATATTTTACAACAGACACACTGTAGCAGACTCTAGGCTAGTTTTTAACAGTAGACTAGTTTTTACAAACAGCTGTACGCTGCCTGCATCCAATTTGAATAATACATTTATTAATAAAGGAAAGGTTTAAGTAAAATACAAGAGTGTTCGAGCGGTTTAAACTAATCTTGTGACATTAAATCTGACTTACAAGAACGCTCTTCCTCGTGAGCATTTGAGTGTAGAGTTAAAAACTAGCCTGGAGCGCCATCTGCTTTTGAAAAATAATATAGAGCGCTATCTGCTGTTTAAAATAGCATAGTTTCATCTGCTGTTAAAAACTAGTCGAGCACCATCTGCTCTAAACAAAATTAGCGTAGAGCTCCATCTACTCTTAAAAACTAACAGAGCGCCATCTGCTGTTAAAAACTAGTATAGATTGGCATCTGCCGTTAAAATATAGCTTAAAGCACCATCTGCTGTAAAAACTAGCCTAGAGTGCAATCTGTAAAAACTAGCCTAGAGCGTCATATACTGTTAAAAACTAGCCTAGAGCGCCATTTGGTGTTTAAAACTAGCCTTGAGTGCCATCTGCTGTAAACAAAATTAGCACAGAGCTCTATCCAATCTTAAAAACTAGCATAGATCGCCATCTGCAGTAAAAAAAAACTAGCATAGATTGTCATCTACTGTTAAAATCTAACGCAATGTGCCATCTGCTGTAAAAACTAGCCTAGAGCGCCATCTGCTGTTAAAACTAGCCCAGAGTGCCCTCTGATGCTTAAAACTAGCACCATTTAGTGTTTAAAAATAGCCTAGAGTGCCATCTGCTGTAAAAGAAAAACGAAAGTAGGGCTCCATCTCTTAAAACCAAGCATAGAGCGCCATCTGTTGCTAAAAAGTTTGGCATCTGATGTTGAATTCCAACATAAAGTGCTACCTGCTGTAAAAACTAGCCTAGAGCGCCATCTGCTGTAAAAACTAGCCTAGAGCATCATCTACTGTTAAAAACTAGCCTGGAGCACCCTTTAGTGTTCAAAACTAGCCTATAGCGCCATCTGCTGTAAAAAAAAATGGCGTAGAGCTCCATCTACTCTTAAAAACTAGCATAGAGCACCATCTCCTGTTGAAAACATCTGCTGTGAAAATCTAATGTAAATTGTCATCTGCTGTAAAAACTAACCTATAACACTATTTGCTGTTACTAGCATAAAACACCATCTGCTGTAAAAACTAGCTTATAGCGCCATCTGCTGTTAAAAACTAGCAGAGATCGGCATCTGCTGTTAGACTACCCTAAAGAGCCATCTGCTGTTAAAAACTAACCCAGTGCGCCATTTGCTGTAAAAACTAGCATAGAGCACCATCTGTTGTAAACAAAATGAACAGAGCTCCATCTACTCCTAAAAACTAGCATAGAACGCCATCTGTTGTAAACAAAATGAACAGAGCTCCATCTACTCTTAAA
>CAIGQQ010006939.1:2201813-2227109 GCA_903798035.1 Danio albolineatus
TAGAGCTCCATCTACTCTTGAAAACTAGCATAGAGCACCATCTGCTGCAAAAGCTAGCCTTGAGCGCCATTTGGTGTTTAAAACTAACCTAGAGCGCCATCTGCTGTAAAAAAAAAAACTAGCACAGAGCATCATCTGCTGTTAAAAACAGAATATAGATTGGCATCTGCTGTTAAAATCTAACGTAAATCACCATTTCCTGTAAAAACTAGCCTAGAGCACCATCTACTGTTTAAAACTAGCATAAAGCACCATTTGCACTCGAGCGAGAATAGTGATGGAGTTTGAAAAATTGCAGAAGCAATGCAGAATCAATTTCTTGAACTAATGCACAATTATGTTTTACAGCAATTACTATTGACAATTAAAGGAATTATTAAGTCTAAAACACGTCAACATTGCATATACAAATGTTATAGCACTTACATGTTATAACTTTACGAACCTGTTGTTAAGCAGACCTTGATATATAAACCCCTGGCACAAAGATATTATTATCAGCAACCCCTAAAGATCCACAGTTTGATCTCTAAAGCTTCTTCAACAATGCCATTATCAATGTACCAATCAGACATGGTATAACATTACAAACCCCATCGCAAACCAGCACTGGACCCAATATAGCAATGCATTAGATGGCAGTTTTCCCAATTGAAAAGACATGGGAACACTTTCAGCTCTCCAGGTGTTGAAATCCACCAGTCGGATCTTCCAAATCCACCACTTAAAGACTTTGGACATGAGACAAACAGTTTACCAACCTCAAGAGTATCTGATCAGTTCTTATCTTCAGCTCAGCTTTTGGAAATGGTTCCACTTGCCAATGCGCAAGTCTGGAGAAGCAGCTCATGATGTGATATGGATGACGGTGGACATCCGAATGATAAAAACCAGCCAGTGAACACCTAGTAATAGAGAGGAGAGTTGGCGTCTCTCTGTGCCGGATGTGGTCAGGAAAGTATGCCCTATAGCGAAGGCAAACAGTAGCATTTGCATGGCGTTTGCCTCCGTTATAACTTTCCACTGAGTACTTGACACAGATAGGGATTTGATAACATTGTAAAAGTGAAACAGGAGAAGAGAGTCCAGGAATAAACAAAATAAAATAGCAAAATCAGACTAGATATAGATAGGGTGTCTTGTTTGTGTTTTGATTTGAATGCAGATGACATTTGCAAAAACAAAAAAATTAAGAGATTAATATCTACTAGTGAATGGAAAGACTAAATATAGATGTAAAAACACCGTAGGAAGATAACATGCGTCATTGTTAATTTACAGAGTTACGATTGTAGCTTTTACTCGTAGTGCCAATTTTTCACCCTGCTTTGACTTGAGGTCCTAGGCCATTTATTGATTTATAAACAAATAATAATAATATTATTATAAATATCTATTCTGAATGTAACTGGGAGCCAGTGTAATTATAAAAAAATTGTTTTATTTTGGATAGAATCAAACCATTTTTTTAAAATGTTTTAAAACGTATTTTAAAAGTCTTATTACTGACTATTTAAAAGTCAGTATTACTAGCCCCTTATTAGCATTTTTTTATTGTCTACAGACCAAACCACCACCAAGACTTGCCTATGGACCAGTATAAGATTCTGATGGTATGATAACCTTGGATAAAAATGTCACGCTTTCACGGTATGACGGTATTGTGATTACTGCTCTGAAATATATTCTTTTTAAATGTCTGGCTAAAAAACAAAACCTTTTCCCCTTTGAACACAATATTGCATATTGCATAACTGCATATTTTATCTTGAGAAACATTTAAAATATTTTGCGGCAGTAAACATGTCAGGCTAAATAATTCAAGTGAATCATTGACTTCTGCTGTCTTCATTTGTTTCAAAAACACAGATGTCTTTACAATTTACACCTAAAAAATAAAAAAAAAAATTAATAAAAAAAGTCTTCGGTATAGCAGAAAATTTTGCCGGTATGAAAACCTTGACTTTTCCAAACTGCGGTATACCTTGAAAACGGTTATCGTCCCATGCCTACTTGCCTAAACACCCAAACTTGCTTAATGAACCTTGTCAAGCCTTTAAATATGGAGGCTGAGAGAGCTCAACGTGCTACAATTTAAGAAAACACGTGCAATTACAAAAAAAAAGCTAGTAAATTGAGAAAAGATCTTCATGTGTTCACAGGACACATGCTGCAAATCCTCACAACGCATACACATAAAAAAAAAAAAAAAAAACTGGATTTTCCCACAATGCAAACAAATTAATGAAACACACTTAATCTTCACTGCATTCGCAACAGAAATGTTTTAAAGAGACCCGGCGTTTGTTGTTTGCGCTGTGCCGTGACTATTGCTCAGTGAAGTTGTAGGTGATCTTCGACAGGTGAGTTTTTAGTTTGTTTATTTTAATATCCCGATTCTTGTGTCTTCAGTATTTATTAGCCTAAATAAACATAACCTAAATAGCCGGGTCAGCCACGTTTTAGGGTCTCCTTGAAACATTTCCATTGTGTTGTGAGAAAATGCAGCGCATTTTTGTAAAATGTTTGCATTGTGAGAAAATGCAGCGAGTTTCATTAATAGTTTTCATTGTGTGAAAATGAAGTGGGTTTTTCAACAATGTGTTTGCGTTGTGAGGATTTGCAGCATGTGTGCTGTCAAACTGATGAAGATCTTTTCTTAACTTGCTGCCGTTTTTTGTAATTGCACACGCTTTCTTAAATTGCAGCACGTCAAGCTCTCTCGGTCACCGTACTTAAATTTCACCAAGCTGAATACTAGTTATAGTTTCTTGTATAGTTTCTTGAAAAATATCTAGTAAAATATGTACGGTCATCATGGTAAAGATAAAAGAATCTAATAATATAAAGATAATAAAGCTATTATGTTTAGAAACAAGTTAAAAAAACTTTCCATTAAACCGAAATAGGCGAAAAAAAATAGAGGGGGCTAATAATTCAAGATTTCAACTGTATATAAAATCAATTTTATATCATACGTCATATTAAATTGTCATTTAAATCACCAAAAATAAAGCTGCAAAAATAAATGAATTCCTTTAGCAAAAGAAAACCAAAAAACAAACAAACTAAACAAGTGAAAGCTTTCCTGCTCATGCAAAATGTCTGAGAAAAACAAAAACTGCAGTAGATTTTCCAGTTCATCAGTCGCAAACCTGTGGCAAGCTAACAGTCAAAACAACGTGGCCGCGACACACAATAGAGACTCCAACATGAAAGACAAGCAAATGCATTTTCATTAAACAGGACTGAGGTTTGCGTAATAACAGCTCCTTTTTCGACAGATTTTCCTCTTCCGTGAAAGGGACAGTCCCTGACAGTCCCCGCCTAAACTCACCGGTCTTCATGTTTTGAATGCAGGAATGAAAAACACAATGCAAATCAGCAGGGTTTACACATGGACTTTAGGAAATACAAGCACACACGTATTCAAATGACTGCTGTGTGTTATTCATTTGTGAAGCTGCTTATGTATCGAATAATATTTCTGGATATGAACTTTCATTCGTAGCTTTTAAAAACTCAGCGATGTAGACAATGTAGTCATGATTGAGCAATTATATTTCGTAGTAATAACGCAGCACAATCTGAGTACACATTGGTTTGTTGTTTGCTTTTGGGATCTGATTGTTTGCATTCAGACCCGGAAATGGTGACATCAGACATTGGATTGCAGTGAGTCCCATTTACACTTGTTTGATTTGAATAAATGCCACCAAACTTTAAATCTTCCTGGAAAGTATAAGCAAAAAAAAAGAAAGAAAGAAAGAGAGAAAGGGAGTAGGCTTTCCAAATGTAAGAGATTAAAATACTTGTTTACCTTTGTAGTTATTAAATGTACAGTATAGTCATTATTTAAAAGTGTAATCATTATAAAACAAGTATTAGAATCCACTAGCAATTACATTATTTTTGCTTATTAACATCAATCTACTTATTCGTTACCACTGAAAACTTTTAGCTTTTTATAAGAGTAAAAAACTAGCGGCTAATGTTTCAAAAGTTAAGGGGAACACTTTATTTTGATGGTCCATTTGAGTATTAGTAGTGTCTGCTTAATATCTGCTGATACTGACATTCAACAGACATTTAACTGACTATAAGAAACTTTGCAAGTACATGTCAACTTACACTAACCCCAACCTAACAGTCTACTTATAATCTAATGAAAATTAGTTGCAATGTAACTTATTTTCAACAAACAGAGCATTAAAATAAAGTGTGACCATTTTAAATACTCTCCCAAACATCCTGGAGATAAAATATTTGCAATTTTCAAGCTGTAAAAGCTAAATCTCGCATTTACTGAACAGTACACACTGTAAAAAATTTAGGGTTCCACACTATTCCTTCATGTTGTCTCAACACAAATCAGTTATGTTAACTTAACTGTTTTTACAAATTCAACTTGATTGAACATAAAACAAGTTATCCCAGAAAAACCTCCAAGAATTGTGTTGATTCAGCTCATTATAATTAAGTAGAGTGAACAAGCAGCAGAAATATTTTTTTGAGTGCTTGCTACGTCTAAGTTTTATGAAGTTAAAGTATAAATCAGCCTTTACAAACGTATCTAACATCATACTTCATATACGCCAGTTGCACATAATGTGCACTTCTCCCGCCACCAAAAGTCAGTGATTGGATAATTGAAATGTATATATATTAGGGCTGTCCAAAAATTAATCGTGATTAATCACATCCAAAATAAAAGTTTAACTTAATATTTGTGTGTGTACTGTGTATATTTATATTATGAATATATAAATACACACATGCATATACTTGATAAAATGTTGGTTTATATTTAGATATCTAAAAAATATGTGTGTATGATACAAATTTTACATTTGAATATGATGTAACTACTTTGATGTAACTTTTTTATATATAGTTTTGGCTTCTATGAGTGTGTTTATCACATATACATAATAAATATATATAACACACACACATATTATGTCAAAACAAACTTTTATTTTGGATGTGATTAATCACGATTAATTTTTGGACAGCCCTAATAAATATCTTTGTAACAAAAAACACATCAATTAGCTTCATAAGACAACAGATTTATGCGCTTTGAGAAGCTTTAAAATAAAAGCCACTTCCCAATACTAATGTACAGCATGAAAGAGCTCGAATAAAACTGAAAACCTCTCCATCTGTGTTTATCTGACAAAAAAAAAAATCATAAAACGGCCCAAGGGTGAGTACATTTTGGGCAAACTATTCCTTTATCTGTCTCAAACTCATTTTTTTATGAGGGCAACAAAGTGTGTTTGAAAGATTCAACTTGACACAAGTCAGCTTAAATGTGATATAAGTTGAAATTATGTTTAAAGTTCATTTGATCAAGCCTAAAATTTGAAGGCAGCCACTACTTTTTACAGCGAAATCTAAAAATCCATGCTGAAAATGTGTTTCAATATCTTTCAGTAAGAATAGATATTTTTTTATGATAATACAGTCATCATTTCAATTATAAAATGACAACTTCACCTGTTATGTGTCTATTATTGTGAAACGCATGATTGTAAAACTCATTTTCCAAAAAGTTAAGAACAAAAGTGGCCAAATGTGAAAAAACGCTCTGATATTTCCCGTAAACCCGCACGACATCCAAACACACGACGGCAGAGACTTTCTTCAGTATTTTTCCACAACAAAAGCTGCTGTAAAGATCAGAAATTTGGGCTCATGTTCTTTTGAGACCTTCTAAATAAGATGTATAAATGGGATGATGGTACGAGCACGCTCTGGACACAAAAGACTGAGAGAGGAGAAAGAAAGGAGAGTGGGTCGCCGGCGTTTTTTCCCTCCGTGTGCTTTTGAGAAGCGCAGGTTAAAAAGCAGCCTCTTTCATTGTGCCTCTCTGGGCCTAAAACAGTCCGGTTATTGTGGCGCCAAGTGAAAGGCTAGTGTGGCATTTATCTGAGAGACAAGAGGAGGGGGCAATGAAAGGAGGCCGAGCACAAAACACACTTGGAATAAAGAAATATAACAAGAGAAAGGGAATAAAAGATGTTAGTGAAGGGCCCCCTTTGCAAAAAAAAAAAAAGGCGCACAAAAACCTTCCACCACCCCCTTCAGGCAAAGAAAGACAAAGGCGAAATACATTAAAATCTGCTGTTTTCTAAGCCTGGCACACTTTTATGTCCAACCTTGATTCAGACGGACCGTTTTCATTTTGTTTAATACGAGTCCACTGGTTCGTGTGATGCATTAGATGTTGTTTGTCCATGGGTACGGATCTCCAGAAGGCTCTGGATCTCACCGGCTCGTCCTTGAATGTCTGCGGGTTTTGAAATGAGTTCGGCTCTTTTGAGAAGTGTCTGTGAGGTTGTCATAGAGATCCAGCAGACGTTTTGTGCTGTGAAAAACACAACAGGTGATTCGGTACAAGCGCAGGTGGAGCCGTGGAGCAAAGCAGTGAGCTGAGGAGGATCTCATACAGTGCTAAAAGCCTACTTAGAAAACACAAGCTGAATGACCTGGGGTCTCATTTAGAAAAGTTAGTTTAGAAACCTTCCTAAAAGTGAACGGCAATGGGTGGTTAGATTAAGTCACTACGCAAGATTGCTTAAAGCTGCGCACATTTTCATATTTGTTTTTTAGAAATCAGGGGCAACCTTTTTTTGTAGTACAGTGTTTATTAATAATTTTTCTATGTATTTTGGGGGGTACTAGCACAGTGGTTAGCACTGTTGCCTCACAGCAAGAAGGTTGCTGGTTCGAGTCCTGGCTGGGCCTGTTGGCATTTCTGTGTGGAGTTTGAATGTTTTCCCTGTGTTCGTGTGGGTTTCCTCCAGTGGGTTTCCTCCAGGTGCTCCAGTTTCCCCAACAGTCCAAAGACGTGGTACAGGTGAATTGAATAAACTTAGGCCGCATTTACACTAATGCGTTTTCGTTTTAAAACGCGCAAGTTTTGCTACGCTTACGCCATCCGTCCACACTACGCCGGAGTTTTCGAGCCCCGAAAACGGAGCGTTTTGGAAACGCTGGAGAGGCAGTGGGGATGGGGGAAACAGAGACATCTGAAAACGGAGGCGTGGCTGCTGGACACCGAAATGGGAACATTGGGAAAACTATTGTCCGTTTAGACGCTATTGTGCAGTTAAACTCTACCTTTTTTACTACAACAGCTGCATATATTCGCAAGAGGCAAGCTATTGTTCAAGCACTCGCTAATCACTCGCGTTTCAATCGGCGTAAGCCCTATTTAGAACGCCGGTTTTGGGTTACACCGGGAAGAACCAGCGAGACACATGCTTCCTGTTTATACTTGAACGCGCATGCCCAGAGTGCGCTAATGGTCACGTGATATATGTTTTTGGTGGAGTAGTGTGGACGGAGATATGTTCAGAAACGCTGGGTGAAACGCTAGTGTGGACGCGAATTGTTTTCATGCTAAAACGCCATTTAAAACTAAAACACACTAGTGTAAACGGGGCCTAAATTAGGCACAGAATGTGTGTGAATGAGTGTATGTGTGTTTCCCAAGACTAGGTTGCAGCTGGAAGGGTATCTGCCAAGTAAAACTTGCTGGAATAGTTGGCAGTTCATTTTGCTGTGGCAACTTCAGAAAGAAAGACTAAGCAAGAGAAGAATGAATGAATGTAGTTTGGTTGGTATGTATTATGTTGGTATGTGAAAGTACATATATATCACAAATATGTGCAACAATAATCTAAAAGAAACTAATACAACTCACCATAAAGGAGATGTTGGTATGCTGTATAAACTGAATCTTATTAAGGTGGGCGCTGCACCCCCCGCATTATAAATACCTTTCCAAGCAACACAAACGCTTGTACCTGCCTCATACCCTTGTGGAAAAGGTTTAAATTCACTCTAGAAGTGAACCGCCGCACTGCGTTCGGTCTGCGATGTGCAGAGATATGGATATTGGTCCTAATAAAGGGGCAACTCACAATAAAGTGAGATCTCGTATAGCCTAAGGCAGTGGTTCTCAAACTGTGGTATGTGTACCACTAGTGGTACACAAGCTTCCTTCTAGTGGTACACGGAGGAATCTCTGAATAATTTAAGTAAAAAAAATTAACACACTTTTAACCCTTTGACGCATACGATAACACCGATGTGATCAGTAAATTGATTTTAATAGTCTAAAACTTTTATTTAAGTGACTGACAATAAATATTCTTAATTAGAAGAATTAATCTGCCTTGTTTTTGAGTACAGTGCTGTAGCTGCTTAATTAGGCCTACTATGCTACTGTACTTCAATACCGGTTATTATGGTGGTACTTGGAGAGACTATTTTTATTTTGAGGTGGTACTTGACGAAAAAAGCATGAGAACCACTGGCCTAAGGCAATTTTCCATTCTTGCGGCCCAGTATAAAGTCTTTTCATGACCCAATACTGGGTCGCAACCTAGTGGTTGAGGACCTCTTTTATAGATCACAACCTTTGCATGGGAGGTGGTTTATGCACAAAATTATGATGGACATGTGCATACGCCACTTCCCATGCAAAGATTGTGATCTATTAAAAAAAACTAAATAGGAGTAAACGTGAAGTAAGCTTAAAAAGTGACTTAATAATCCTGTGCAATAATGTCACGTTTATAAACGAGACCCCTGCTGATCCTAGGGTTATGTTTACATCGGCTGTTTCTCAATATGCGTTCTTCAGCGATCTTGTGTTCTCGTGTAACGCCATCATCATCCGCAGAAGTTCAGTTCCAATACTCAAGACCGCAAGAACGGAGGACGCGTGAAAGTTCCCGGATGTGTTCTTGATATCGAGGACACACAGATGCAGACTTGAGCACCGAACTCGCTCTAGAAGTTCCAGAAGTCATTGCGACTGGAGGTGGGAAGCGCAGCATTTTATATAGATCTATTATTAAAGTTCAGAGATATACTTATTTACCTAGTTTCCCTAACCGAGACTGTGAAATTAAACATTAACGTGAAAATCTTAATAAAGGCATACATACATTAAGGGTGTTTATTTGTTGAAATTCGTATTAAAATCTGTTTTATTTGTGATGTGCAGCGTATATTTCTGAAGTCTTTAGTGCATAGTATATATTGTGAAACAGGGGGGAACAATAAATCGTTGTATGGATGCTGTAATGTTAAATAATCTTTGGTTAAAGATACACGAGGGTCATGTGATTATCAGGAAGAAGGCAGCATCTCATTCCTCACAGGACGCGTTCTCTGTCCTCGCGGTCTCCCGAGTTTGTTCTACCAATGTGACCTGGCAAGACCGGTCTCCACAAGAACACGAGTCCGTTCTCAGCGTTCTTGGAATTGCGAAACAGCCATCATGTTTTTCTTTTGTGTTTTTTGAAAGTTTCATGTCTACAACATATTTTTAAAACAAACAATCTACGTTTACATGTATCTGAAAATGGCCAAAAATGCTGTCTTACACATGCCAGACCGGTATTTGGCTGTCATCTTGTTAGTAAGAAGTACAGTGTACCATCATCGGCTTGGCAGTCATATGTTTGTATAATTAGCCATGTATAAGATGTGTCTCCGCTTTTGGTTGTAATGTGAAGTAAACCCACACTTACTGAAGTAGTAAACAATTGAGCAATCGAGGTGAATAGGAAAATTATCAAAACTTGGGACATCACAGTGGCGCAGTGGGTAGCATAATCACCTCACAGCAAGAAGATTACTGGTTCGAGCCTCAGCTGGGTAAGTTGGCACTTCAGTGTGGAGTTTGCATGTTCTCCCAGTGTTCACGTGGGTTTCCTCCACAAGTCCAAAGACATACAGTACAGGTGAATTGGGTAAGCTTAATTGTCCGTATAGTGTATGTGTGTGAATGAGTGTGTATGGATGTTTCCTAGAGACGGCTTGCAGCTGGAAGGGCATCCGCTGCGTAAAACATAAGCTGGATAAGTTGGCGGTTCATTCTGCTGTGGCGACCCCAGAATAATAAAGGGACAAAGCCGAAAAGAAAATGATCAAAACGTTCTTTCTTTTTTAGTGAAGTGCTAATGGTCTAATCCGATTCAATGATCAATGCTAAGCTAAGCTAAGCTAAGAGACTCAGAGATCAACTGAGAGGGATTCAAAGATGATAAAACTCAACTGCTTAATTCTATGGGAGTTGTAAAAGAAGTCTATGTGAAGTGCCTCTTTAACGTGTTCCTTAATCAAAACATGAGGGTGAGTCCGTAACGCCGGAAGCTGAACTTCTGCATCAACTGTACTTCAAACTAAGGCAAAAACACCTGGTGGAGGGTTGGGACGGGGCAGAAAGCAGCGCTCCATCGCTCAACATGAGGACCCAGACAGGAAGACAAGACGAAACCTTCACCTTTCAGGACATCCTGAGAGCCTCCCTGCGCACCAGTGACCACTGCAGCGGCGCAGGACGAACACGTGCTAAAAAACAGGATACACACTCACCGCACGCCTGAGAAACAACAGCCAACACAGAGACGCATCGGACAGAGGAAGACCAGGAGGATATGATGGAGCGGGAGAAGGGTTTCATAGATAAAAATCCACATTCATGCCAACAGATCGCTTCATTCTCATAGTTTATGTCCCCTTTTGAGAAGTTTTCTCTGTGAGATATGATTCCCTGATCTTTTAACCCTCATTTGGGTTCATTTTAATCAATTATATATATATACACATAAACTGAAAAACAGTGGAAGGTCACAAATCGGGAATTTAGGAAGGTCACAAAAAGACAAATTTTAGGAAGGTCACAAATGCCTTATGAGATCAAATAAATTTCTTAAAAAGAAAAATTTTATAAAAAAATTAAATAAAAAATATAAATAATAAAATTTAAATAAATTAATTAAATAAAAATAATAAAGAATAAATAAATAAATTACATATGTAAAATTTTATTTATTGATTGATTTTTTAAATAATGCAATCATTTAAAACCATTTTTTATGTCACTTTGACGCTTGATGCTGAGTTGCAATCTGAAACATTGTGGTTTTAGTTTAAAAAAATAAGTTAGGAAATAAATTAAGAGCACCCATGTGATTGGTGAAAACAGTAGAGATTTTTAATATGTTGGTTTATTAGTTTCTCTGAATATGTCAGTAGTAGACAGATGTCATTGAGGAACATTACTTTGGTGCTCTTTAAACCACAAACTGTACACAATCCAAAACGAAAAAAGAAGAAATAAAGGAAGGTCACAAATGCCTTATGAGATCAAGTAAATTTCTTTAAAAAAAATGTAAAAAGAAATCAAATATATATATGAAATATATATATGAATAATAATAATAAATAAATACATATTATAATAAATAAATAAATACATAAAAAAAAAAAAAATTACATACATACTTGTAATATATATATATATATATATATATATATATATATATAATTTTTATTTATTTATTTATTTATGCAATCATTTTTGATCTTCATCAAAACTATCTTTCATGTCATTTTGAATCTTGATGCAGAGTTGCAATCTGAAACATTGTGGTTTTTGTTCTAAAAAATTAAGTTATTAATGTTTCAAGAAATATTTAAGTTAAAATTTAAAAATTAAAATTAAATTAATTTGTTTGGTGAAAACAGTAGAGATTTTAAAATGCAATATGTTGGTTTATTAGTTTCTCTGAATATGTCAATAGTAGACAGATGTCATTGAGGAACATTACTGTGGTGCTCTTTAAAATGACAAACTGT
Organism: Danio albolineatus; assembly: GCA_903798035.1. NCBI lineage: Eukaryota > Metazoa > Chordata > Actinopteri > Cypriniformes > Danionidae > Danio > Danio albolineatus. Next base: position 2,213,481 of record CAIGQQ010006939.1, read on the forward strand.
ACACAATCCTAAATGAAAAAAGAAGAAAGAAAGCACACACACAGAAGGTCTCAGAAATCATACATGTACATGGAGGTTGGTTAAAGATACTACAATACAAAGTGTCCTCAAATTTAGTAACATTAAGATATCGCAAACATCAATTTTACTTCTGCTTTTGAAACGATTCCTCTGTAAGCCTCTTTATTAGATCCACGACTGAAGGGTGAACATGTTATCTTCAGTTTCTCACCATCACGGTGCTTTTAGGATTGATTTTGGAGCATGACGGATGCAAAAGAGTGTTGTTTTATTGAAGCACTGCTTGATGGAAGTCTTTAAACATTCACCCTGCGAGTTCAGAATAGATTTTGCCCCATTTAAATGAGCTTTAAAAGCATGTGTTGAAGAAATAATGAGAAAAAAATCTGTGACTGGCCCAAACACAGTAAGCAAAGGATGCTGAGCGAAGGGCAAAACTAATGCAAGTGACAGAGTGACTGGAAATAAAGTATCTGCTAACAAATGTTGAGCTTGTATTTAAAAGCCACATCAGTCTTTAGTATCACACATCCTGATAACATCTCAGAGATGCTCCTCAAACGTCTTGCACAAGTAGAGGCGAGAAACACACACACTCCCACTTACAAACACACACACACCACCCCCATTTCCACAGAGCCGGCATTTTTTCAACATCAAGAGCAAACATTAATGTTATTGAAGCCAGCAGTAAAATTAACTTCTTGCATCTACTGTTCTCCTGTGGCGTTCAATATCGTCACGAGGATCCCCAAACACCTCCAAAAAACAAACACAAACTTTTAAGAAAGTCGAAATCTCAAATCCAAGCTGTCAAAGTGTGGTTCAACTCTAGAGAGCTGATATTTGTCAGCTCTTGCGTACGGTGAAATAAGAGTGACGCTTTCACTACATTGAACAGCTTTCTCTCGTGGTAAACGTGTCAGTGATTCTGTGTTACTGATGAGTCATTCGGGGATTTGAGAAGGAACTAAACATGTTATTTTTTCTTTCAGTGAAAAGCTCAGGTGTCAGACAGCATGGTTAGCAGTATTTTTAGGATTTGACACGAAAGTATTTAGCAACAGCAGCATTTTAATCACTTTCATACTGTAGCTAATGTTTTTCAGGCTTTTTGGTTTCGCTTTCTTACGTTGAAGACAGTTTAATAATCTTCAGAGAACTTTGCAATTGTAAAGAACATTTTGTGGGACGAAATATTCAATTTGCAACCAATAATGAGCTATTTTTAAGAGTAATAATGCAAAAAAGCATGCATCAATCTAAAGGGGTGCTCAGCCAAACAGCAAAAGTGCACAAATATAATCAAAAAGCTGGCAACACCAAAGCTCCAAAAAAACCAATTTATTAAATTAAAAATGCTAACACAAAGAGAATCAGAATCAGAAAGAGCTTTATTGCCAGGTATGTTCACACATACGAGGAATTTGTTTTGGTGACAGAGCTTCTACAGTGCAACAGAATTACAGAGACAGGACAAAAAACAGATAATAAATATATTCAAAAAAATAGAAGTAAGTGTTAAATGCAGATATACAGATGGACAAGTGTATGTACAGGGGTATTACTATATACAACATTATATGTGTAGCTGTTATGTGCAAACTGGCATGTAAAGTGTGTTGTTAAATAAGTGTATGTGTGTGTAACAAGTGTATTTGTTATGTGCAAATTGGCATGTAAAGTGTGTTGTTAAATAAGTGTATGTGTGTGTAAAAGTGTATTGCAAACAGTGATGTTGGTTCCACGATTATTATCACGTTTAGTATAAGAGTGTAACGTTTCCAGCACACCAGCTCTTCATCAGACTGTACGAGTTTGATATTCATCCTTTTCATTAATGTTTTAGTAAAGGTTTTTTGGCTATATTTTCTTGCTTTTTGTGTTCTATTCTGTTATGTTTTTCTTTTTTTGGAATTCATTATTATTATGTTTTGTATTTTCGTTTCGAACATGTAAGTTCTAAAGTGTATTTTTCTATTAAAGGTGAGATCATGTGATCCGGAAGTGTATATAAAATGTCTGATGAAGAGCCGGTGTGCCCGAAACATTATATCCTTTGTGTTTAATTGAATAAATTGGTATTTTTGGAGCTTTGGTGCGGCCGCCTTTTTGATTATATTTTTGCTATTTTTAAGAGTCAAAATTGATTTGCGCTCATTTTCTCTGTTATATTTTGCTGACTTAAAAGTAAGCAGGGTTTCTGCAGGTTTCAAGTCAAATTTAAGACCCTTTTAAGACCATTATGAATGATTTTTTTTAGACTTATACAGGGCAAACATTATCTAATTGACACTAATTTTTTTTTTGCTTGCCACCAAATGTAATTATTTCTTAGCAACATACTTTAATGTGTCAAAACAAGAAAACTCTGGTTGCATACACTTTTTTTTTCAACATAATATTTCTTTTTGACAAAAAAATTACAAGTTCTACATTGTAAAAGGTATATTTATTGTGGAGACAAGTACATAAATAATCAAAAATATATATAATTGTTGGCTTTTGGTCCATATTGACTGACTAACCTCTATTCAACCTAATGCCTTTTTGTAGTTTATCTTTAAGTTTCATGCCTGTTTATAAATATTATGCATACTCCCTTTTGCATACTCCCTTTTGTATGAATGGAAGGTAACGTAAAGGCATATATTGCTCTGTTATGATCATGAGGAACTGGGGAATTGTTTTCTTTCCTTGGGAATTAGGGAAATCATTTGGAGAATTGCTGTAAAACAAACATCTAAATTGTATTTCTTTGCAATAAAAAAACGAAATATAAACTTAAATATCCAAATATAAAGTTTTATTAAGATGGATTGTTGATGATTGGATAGATGTCGGCCTGATTGTGTAGCTTTACTTGGACAGAGGAAAATTAAGACCTGTTAAAAAATGATTCAAGACACAACTCAATCTTTCAGTGAATTTAAGACTTTAAGACTCCGCGGATACCCTGAGTAAGGTACATTTAATCAAATTTTCAAAGATAAATAACTGCACATTCAAAAATTAAAATAAAATAATTACAGAAGCTTAAATATTTTTTAATAGAAGATGGTTAAAGTGTGCTTAAATGCAAACAGGTTTAAATTGAGATGTCTCAATTAGTGAAGTGATGTTAGTCAATTAGGGCTCAGAATGTTCAGAATCCAGCCATTAAGATTACAAATGACTGTATAAAACGGAAATCATTTTGAGTGTATAAAAGAAAGAAAGTAACTACGTCTCACTTTACGAGGACATGAACACATGATCTTCATCTCCAGAGCTACTCTGACAGCCATTTTACCAGAATTTTGCAGATTTACGTGAGAGAAAATGATCATTATGTAATCTGTTTTACACCTTGCACAATGTGGCGTGAGGAGAAACGCAAGTTTTTTTGCTAGTTACAGCCCATAGCAGGTATCGTTTTCATCCTGCACCACGTTTACATAACAAAAACACTTGTGCACCCATGGGTGCCCTGTTTTACGGCACATTGGTATTTTGAGGTGCTTTTAAAAACACCCTTTTAAATATATATAAAAAACCCTGTGCCACTGACTTTAAACCAGCTGTTAGTTGGTCAATGGTGCCATTTGATGTCATTTAAAGTGCATGTTAATTAGGGCTGGGCAATCAATCGAAAAGTAATCGAAAACACCATTCAGAACCTATAATCGATTACATTTTTCCTGGACTATATTGTACTTTTCCTACCGCATGTAGAGTCAAGTGACCCCGCTCTGTTAAAGGCTGGGGCTGATTTCTACTTCTGCGGCCACTTTGCAGCCGCATCTGATCTCTGGTCAAGTCGGCCGATGGACACATTCTTGAGCCTTACTTTGCACTGACGATGACTGGAAGCCGCGACAGAGATGCCTTTAGACGCCATATTAAACTTCCCAGTTAACTATGAAGGCAAAAAAAAATGTAATTTAAAATCGTTCGTAATCGAGTTAAAATGTTCAATTAATTGAGATTTTGACTTTAGGCTAAATCCCCAGCGCTAATGTTAGTGATAGGTGGTCTAAAACATGAGAGCTTCTTACTCTCAGAAGGATGCGCAGTTGCACATAAATACTTTTAAATATTAAACAGAAAGAATTAGTAAAAGATTCCTATTGTCTACATAAATATAAAAACCCCTGTCTGCTGGTCTGCTTGATATAACCTCAGGGACAAGCATAAGAGTTATTCAGTTTTTGTGCTAATAAAATAGCTAATGCGCCATGTGAAGCCTGCAAGTCGCTCCTAAAGGGAAAGGGAGATGAGACTCTGATTGGTCCTGAGAGTACTTTAGACTGTGTGCTTAGATCATAATGATTGTCTCCTATATCATGTATACAAAGAAACTCAAGCATTGCCGTGACAACCTATCAAAATAAAAGTTCAACTTGTAGAATTTCTGACAGAAATGTATGAACGGGCTATACGCACAGCTAGTGTTTTTCAGCCAATGAGGAACGTCCGGTTGCTTTATGACTATATTCAATTTCATAAGGGTCTTTTTACAGCATCGACATTGTAATGGCATTCAAATATAATCAGTTATACAGACTTAAGCATCCATTTGGTGGTTAAAGCGTGAAAAGAGACAAACGACCGTTTAAACCAGGCGCCGGTGTTAGTGGCAGGCTAACGCAGAAATTCCATTGAAAATACTGGGTTAAAATTAATTTCCATATTTTAAAGACCTGGTGTGGAAAAATAGAATTTAATGCAGTGCTTCTTGCTTGGTCTGAAACGCACTTTATTTCATATCTCATCCAGGAAGTGAAGATCGCTGGTTTTTAAAGAAATCAGATCATAAACGCGTTGATTTTGTATGGGATGACAATTAACCGGAAGTCCTGCGGCTGGCTGACGGAATTTAAAAGTCTGTGTGCATATACCCTAATGTACAGTACAATTATAAAAGCAATAATAATAGGAATCATAAAAATTACTTTTATATTCAAGGAATAATATTAATAAACTTAAAAAAAAGAGGTAAATGCAATAATACCATTTTCCTATCATCAATGCTGAATTCATCCAATTTGGTTGAAAAAAACATTTATGTTTTGTGCAATTAATACAATAATCCTTCAGGTCAAAATGAACCAAGATGTTTAAAAGTGTATACAAATTCAGAATGTATTATGAGGATTAAAAGTGTCTATGAACTATTCTATATATTTTTTTTAATAATAAGTTAAAACAATTTCAAAATAGTTGTGAATTTCAGAATAGTTTTTAAACAACTTGAAGAAATTGACCAAAAATATTATTACTGTACATCAGAATCAGAAAGAGCTTTATTGCCAGGTATGTTCACACATACGAGGAATTTGTTTTCGTGACAGAGCTTCTACAGTGCAACAGAATGACAAAAAAAACAGATAATAAATATATAAAAAATAAATAAAAGTGTTAAATGCAGATATACAGATGGACAAGTGTATGTACAGGCATATTACTATATACAACGTTATATGTGCAGCTGTTATGTGCAAGCTGGCATGTAAAGTGTGTTGTTAAATAAGTGTATGTGTGTGTAAAAAGTGTATTGTATCAGAATGAACTTCTTAAAGTAATAACAATTAAAATAATAACAACTGTTCTTGAGTGTTTCAATTTTAAGAGGAATGAGACAATTAAAAATATTCATAGAGTTTTAAGAAACTCTAGATACTATAATTATATAAATGTTAGTTTACTGTTGTTAAATCCAACACATTTAAATAATCAGACATGTTTATTGATTGCTAAAATTTCTCTAAAAAATGGAAATTGAAAGAGAAAATAAATGAAAACATTTTTAATTATTAAATTGATATGATTATTTCAACCCAATGAAAGTTCAAACTACGACAACAAAGTTTTCACTCTGCAAACCTCAAAATAGTCATTCAATTTCCAGCCTGCAGCCTGTTTGTTTGTCTGTGAATTAATATATAACAATTCTTGATTAATTTGTAAAGAAACAAATCATGAGGCTCCAGAAGCCTCTTAAAATATCAACCCGCAGGAACACTAGCCTGTGTTCTCAAAGTTCAGAGCGGAGAGTAGCGCAGTTCATGCAAATATCTGCACCGCTGTTTCCTGGTCACATTCACTACTTCTCAAAGCGACCTTACTGTACTAGAATGACAGTTTATCCCACTGCCAGCCAACATAGTAGCGCATTTGTGTTTTTACACATGACAAACAAACAAATGAAGCCCACACAAATCTGTTGACAATATTTGCACTGACGTTATTATTCAGATTAATGTAAATGATTAAACGTTTATTGCGCTTAATGTGGCTTTTATAGCATACGGTCATATCAAATTATTTACTATTGAATTAAATGTATTAAAGTGTGTAGGAAATAAACTTTTATACACACTTTTCTTTTCCTAAATAAGTTAAACACTATATAAATGCAAAAATAAATAAACAAATAAAAATAAATAGATAAATATAAATAAAAATAAATAAATATATATAAATTAAATTACACAATTCAGATTTTATATTCAAATTAGAAATATAATATGCATAATATATGTATATATAAAATTCAGATCCTCAAAACTTCAGTCTGAAAGTCATGGGAACCTTTCTGTTACCTGAATAGCACATCAAATGTTTGCTTTTCCATGTCTTTCATTTCATTCAACATAATTCTTGCCCCAATTTAAACAATTACACGTTCAGGGCAATAAATCCACCCTGCAAATTGCCCCTGAAAGTTTTATGTGAAACCCTTTGTTCAACTTCACACCCAAACCAGCATATTCACTCCAAATCAAAGTCAAGTTCAAGCTTGCAAAACTTCACCTTTTGCCCATAACGCTTTAATAAACCTGAGAACACGCAGAACAAACACAATTGTGACAAAAAATGCAAACCCGCAACAAGAAGGATCAAACGTCATGTTATTAAACCTCTCAAATATAATATAATATAATATAATATAATATAATATAATATAATATAATAAATTATAATATAATATAATATAATATAATAAAATATATCATATCACATCGTATCATATCATAAAATATAATATAATATAATATACATTCGATGTACATAAAAATGGCGCAAAATAAAATGTGCAACTAAAATTTAATAATATGGTTTCCAACATGCAGTAAACCTTAAAACGGATGAAAAGTAATAAAACTTGTAAATGCATGAAAAATTACTGTTAAAAAAAATAAATAAAAAAAGCACACAAAGCAATGCTCACCTAAAGTGTCCAAGTTCAGCTTTACGACAGAAAACAGAGAGTAATGTTCTTTCTGATGGGTTGCTGTCAGGGTGTCTGCTCAAACTTTCTCTGTTCTACATGCTTTAATGAAGGTCTTTCTAATTTCCGCTGTGGGTCTGAAAGCTCAGCTTATGGTAAAGAGAGAGGGGAGGTGGAACATACAATAAGAAAAAAAAAAAAAAACTGGAGGTTTTGGGAACTCGTAGGCGATCAGTGAAAGGCTAATGGCACTTTCCAGTTGACACCGCTCACCTGCGGAAAGCCATTTTACCATTTTGGACAAGAAAACTTGCCACCTGAGATTATTAATAGATAACTTCTATATTCTCAAAATGCTGAAGATTTACGATGGATCAACAAGCACGTGCCAAATGTTGCAAACACAACGCAACTTTACTTTCTGACAACATTTTGCAGATGAAAAACTACTTCAGATAAGCAGATCGTTATCGATACAACTTTTGGTAACACTTTAGTACACAGATAAGTTCTCACTATTAACTAGTGGCTCATTAAATGCTTTGTTGTTCCAACACAAATCGATTAAGTTAACTTAATTGTTTTTAAAAAACAAAGTGGAACTTAAAATAATTAGGTTGTCCCAAAAACAACATAATAATAGTGTCGTTTCAACTCATTTTAAATAAGTAGTTTGAACAAACAGTAAAATAATTTGAGTGTAGTATAAAGTACATGATCTTAATCTACATCTCTTATCCTAACCAATACATAAACACAAATACTGCCTCAATAATTATTAAATACAAGCAAAATAGGAGCTTATTGAGCTAAAAGGGAGTTCCTATTTTATCAATAGCAAGAATTGTACCTTAAAATACAGTGTGACCCAACTTTTTTATGACTTGCAATTATCTAACATGATGTAGGCTCTGAAACACTGAGCTCTTTGACTGCGAGGCTCAGTCAAAGCGTGAAGATGATTTGATGGACAGCCGCAATGATCGAACGCATTTATCAGCGCGAGCTTCTCTGGCCTGCTCTGTTTGATTTCATTGATGCTGTGGCGAGCCCTGAAAAACTCACTTAACAAGCCATTGTTGTCTCTCTCTCATCAAACCCCGGCTCAATAGGACACATGAAACAATGCAGACCCGAGCAGAAGAGGTCAAAGTTTGAACAACACAAAGAATAGACTTTTGTTCGTTCTCCTGTCCTAGCTAAACTCTCTCCCCGATGGGAAATCATGTCACGAGGTTGTCGGTTCGTCAGCGTTTGCAAAGGTTTCAGTCAGGAGCTGTTCTCAGCACAGTTGGCGCTTTTCGGGGTTTGCACTTTACAGTTCAGTACAAAAGTGAATAAACCTGTGGTAACATGGAACACTAATGTTGACTTCATTTTTATACGCAGTTCATTTACTTAAAATAACCGAGTAAACCCATTTCCTTAAAATTAAGTCAACTAATCATTTTGGAAACAATGGTTTCACTCACTTTTTAAAAGTAAAGTCAACTAATCCCTTTAAACTCTGTGGGTTCACTCGCTTTTTAAAGCAAAGTCAACCAATCACTCTAAAAATAGGTTTACTCACTTAAGTAAAGTCAAATAATCGATTTAAAAGCGTTTGGTTTACTCACTTGAACTCAACTAATCGATTTAGAAGCGATTGGTTTACTCACATGAAGTCAACTAAGTGAGTAAACCAAACCCTTTTAAATCAATTAAAGTCAACTAATCGCTCTAAACTCTGGTTTTACTCCCTTTTTAAAGTAAAGTCAACTAATGACTTCAAAACCAGTAGATGTACTCACTTTTCAACAAATGGATTTAAAATCAATGGGATTAACTCACTTTTTAAAGTAAAGTCAACTAATCGCTTTAAAAAGCAATGGGTTTAACTCACTTAAAGTAAATTGAACTAATCGATTTAAAATCAATGGGTTTAACTCACTTTTTAAAGAAAAGTCAACTAATCGCTTTAAAATCTGTGGGTTTAGTCCCTTTTTAAAGTAAAATCAACTAATCGCTCTAAAAATATAAAGGTTTAATCACTTAAGTAAAGTCAACTAATCGATTTAAAAGCAATTGGTTTACTCAAAGTCAGCTAATCACTCTGAACTCTTTGGTTTAACTCACTTTTTAAAGTAAAGTCAACTAATCGCTTTAAAAATTGGGGTTTTACTCACTTGTCAACTAATCGCTTCAACATCTATGGGTTTACTCACTTAGGTAAAGTCAACTAATCACTCTAAACTCTTTGGTTTAACTCACTTTTTAAAGTAAAGTCAACTTATCGCTTTAAAATCTGTGAGTTTACTCACTTTTTAAAGCAAGGTCAACAATTGGCTCTAAACATATGGAGGTTTACTCACTTAAGTATAGTCAACTAATCGATTTAGAAGCAATTGGTTAACTCAAAGTCAACTAATTACTCTGAACTCTCTGGTTTTACTCACTTTTTAAAGTAAAGTCAACTAATCACTTTAAAAACTGGGGTTTTACTCACTTGTCGACTAATCGCTTTAAAATCTATGAGTTTACTCACTTAAGTAAAGTCAACTAATCGATTTAAAAGCAACTGGTTTACTCACTTTTTAATGTAAAAATCAACTAATTGCTTTAAAATAAACTGGTATAATCACTTTTTGATGTAAGTCAATTATTCACTTTAAAATCTGTGGGTTTACTCACTTAAGTAAACTAAACCAATTGCTTTAAGAAAGTGAGTAAACCAATTGATTTTAAGTATAGTCAACTAATCGGCTTAAAATCTGTGGGTTTACTCACTTTTTAAATGCAAAGTCAACTAATCGCTCTAAAATATGTAGGTTTAATCACTTAAGTAAAGTCAACTAATTAATTTAGAGGCAATTGGTTTACTCAAAGTCAACTAATCACTCTAAACTGGTTTTGGTTTTACTCACTTTTTAACGTAAAGGTAAATAATCACTTTAAAATCAATTGGTTTACTCACCTTTTAAAGTAAAGTCAACTAATCGCTTTAAAATCAGTGTGTTTACTCAAATCTGAGTAAACAAGCGAGTAAACCAATTGATTTTAGGTAGTCAACTAATCGCTTAAAAATAAATTGGCTTACTCATTTAGGTAAAGTCAACTAATCAATTAAAAAAACATTGGTTTACTAACTTTTTGAAGCAAAGTCAACTAATCGCTTTAAAATCCGTTTTAGATACCAAAAGATTATGACGTCAAAATGATGTAAAAGTGTTTAGGGAAGTCAAATGTCTATGAAATTCTTTTTGGAACCTTTATTTTTTTGTTTTATACAGGTAAAAATACAAGAGATGACAAATAAACATTATAAATGTATCTCTTTATTTAGAGCCTAACAGCTCATTTCTAATCATTACACATTTCCACACAATTAAAGGGATAGTTCACTCAGAAATGAAACACAAACGAAGATATTTTGAAGAATGTTGGAAACCTGTAACCATTAACATTCACAACAGGGAAAACAAATACTATGGAAGTCAATGGTTACCAGTTTCCAACATTCTTTAAAATATCTTTATTTGTGTTCAGCATGAAAACAAATCCTCAATGTGGTTTGGGACAAGTCAAGGATGAGTGAATTTAGATTTTTTTAGATGAACAATTAATTTAATCTTTTTCGTTATCTTTATTTGACTCCCCAAAGAGATATTTTTTTTTCAAGCAATGGTTAATGATTAAGTGGGTATTTTCAAATATCTAACAGTGTTAGTTTGGGTAATTATTCCCACAAATGTGTTGAATGGAAAATCCCAACATGTTTGACCAATTTAACAGTGTAAAACACGCATTTCTCCTCACTTGTACTTTTAAAACTGAACAAAAGTAGTTCAATATAAGGAGAATTCTGTCCCAACGCTCTCCCAATGTACCTGAATCCTATGCATACTGAAGTATTGATCACTGGAAAATCCCTAACAGTCCACTAAAAGAAGACTCATGAAAGCAATGCATTTCCAGCATGCTTCTAATCCAAATCTCAGCCAAAACCACCACATTCAATTGGTGCAAATCAACTTGCGAACTGATCTGGGCTCTCAAACCGGAAGTACAGACCCGCTGACAGCTAGAGAGAACCACCGCTGACTTCCTGACCTCTCAAACTGAGCACAAAAATACAAAGAGATGCAGAAGAATGGAGGTGAAACAGAGAGAGACGCAAAGAAGGAGAATCAGGCATAGCGTAAACATAAGATGGATAGAAAGCAGGGGAAAAAAGCAAAAGGTCACAGACTCCCTACTGACATGCAGCTTTGTGCGCAGCCAGTCACCGTGAAGCCAAACACTTCGCCAACTTCCCCTTTAATGATCCGTCAACAAGCTCAGTCACAATGGAGGTGCACAACTCAGGTGCTGGAGGTTCACCATAGCGGGATACTTTCTACCTGCACCGGCACGACGGCCTCATTTCTCCATGTGCACACAATAAAATGTCTACTTAGAGCTCATTATCAAAGTTTAACACCTATTCAGGGATTGCGCCACAGTCGGTCTGCCCCGAGGAGCTCTGCTTTCTGGTTATTCCGGAAGGCTGATATTCTTCAACAGAGAGATCAGCCATTCACTTCTCACTGGAAATCTGTCAGACCTGACAGCTGCATGAATGGCAATTGTTAGCAGGTGTCCAAATAATAAAAAAAAGATTTTAAAAGAAATGTTCAGAAGCAATAAAACAAAGCTGAGCCATTGAAATCAGACAGTCACAAGACAATAATAAACAGTGATACAGGGCTACAGTTGTTATTTGTTCAGCTTGATAAGCATGTCAATAAAACTAAAATTAATATTAAAATGTACATTTAATTATGCAATTTTAATTATAAACAAAATACAATACCGTTATAATTAGTAAATAATTACAAAATTATTAAATTAAAAGTGCAAATAGCTTATTAAATTAACAACTATTTATGATTTTGTACTTATTCATTTCAAATTCAAGTGTCAAATATGTACTAGTGCATCTTAGTTGTTGTCATTACACTACAACATGCATAAAACCCTGTTTGGTGCTCTTTAAATATCAATGAAATGACAATTGTGCTTATTGTTTTGCTTATTGTAAGCTTACTTCTAAACGTGAGCTACAATAGTCTTGAATTTCCTTCAAATGTGGCTAATATCAAGTCTCTGGTAAATTGTACATGCATTTTAAGCATAGTAAAGGCCTTTCACATCACATTAATTAGTTTTTCTTTGATTTAAAAATCTGACAAAGCAATCTAAAGGCAAAATGCATTCGGTTGTTTGTTTGTTTGCTCGTTTTAAGTTGGAGTACAAGATCACCTCATTATGAGAATCATTAAACTGTTAGTCAAACTATTATTCAAATGTAGCCTACTCGTAAAAGTTCGTCAAATTGAGCATGAGTGCGATATGACAGAAAACAACTCAAACCGCCTCCTGGCGTAGCTTACTATGAATGTCTGCAGTGTCTTTAAGAGGACATTAAACACATTTTTAGACTCACGTTAAAAACAATAATTCAATGAGTAGCGACGTGCTGAAAGCAGGTTGTCATTTCCTAACACCAAGCGCAAACACATGCGGTCCAGAGACACACAAACACAGTTTCAGGTGAAGAAACGAGCTCGTCTGATGTAGAAATGTGACTCAAAATGAGATTTGTTTACTCCGCGGGTTCATTAAACGGCTGTTTTGACTCTACGCATGGACGAAACGCAGACTCAGGTACATGACAGAGCATCAAAATCCTCATCCCGTTCATACACTTCTGTTAGTTTTCGCTAAACACACACACACAAACGTGTCAAACACTCGCGCGTAAAGTTTCAAACAAAGCGGCGTTTCCCCACTTACCAACTCCAAAAGACCCGTGGGCTCCCCAAACTTTATTCCTCCAGTCTTTCCGTGCTTCTGTGGGCCTGCAGAGTCGATAACACCGCATGCAAAATGTGGTTTTCCCTCAGCGACTAATAATATACGCTTCTCTGCCTGTGAAAAGCTGACAGCAGGAGCAGACAGAGACCCGGAGCGCACAGCTGATGAACGCGATCCAGCCTCCCTTCAGTCCACAATGACTTTCTGGTGTTCAGTTTCCAACATTCTCGCTCCTGCCGCCTGTCATTCACCTCCCTCTTAAAGGGAAAGCTAGCTCTTTCTCTCCGGGTTTCCCTGGGCAGAGGGGGAAACGCTGGAAATCCTTCAAGAGATGCTGTGTTTATGGGGACCTGCTGTTTCAAGACCCAGTTCTATCATTTAGATGTAGTTAACAGTTAATGAAGCTTTGTTTTAGAGCATTTCTTCTTTATTTTAGTCATTTTAAAGGGGTAGTTCACACAAATATGAACATTTATTTACTGCTTACTCTCCCTCAAGTGAAGGGAGAGTAAATTTAGACATAAAATGTCATTTTTGGGGTGAACTATCCCTTTAGGTAA
>CAIGQQ010006939.1:2232109-2244243 GCA_903798035.1 Danio albolineatus
ATGGATGGATGGATGGATGGATGGATGGATAAACACTGATGTTTATCACAGATTATGAGTTTTTCCTTTGCAGTTTAATGTGGACATTTAGTCTGACCATTCCAAAAATCTCACTAAAATGTTCTGCTAACTTTGCACGACATCTTCGTATTTATCTCTGCATTTTTTAAATTATTGTTTTCACAACACTATTTGTGAGGTTTTTGTTCTAAAATTGTGTCGCAAAGATTTCATTTTCATGTTCAGAATGTTCAAAAACATTCCTGAAATGTTCTTTGAACTTCACACAACATCCTCATATTTGTGTTATGAACCTGAATGCTTTTGTCGTATTCACAAATATGTTGTTCACCATTCAGTCCTGGAGTCCAAAATATTTCTGAAGGTTAACGCGGTTGTTTATCACAGATTAAGTTTTTTTTTCCTTGCAATATAATGGTATAGTTCACCCAAAAATTTTATTATTTTATCATTTGTTCTTCATTCACTTGTTAAAACCTTTTTGAAATTTGAGTTTCTTTCTTCTGTTGAACACAAAAGAAGATATTTTGAAGAATGCTGTAGCTGGCACCCATTGACATTTTTTATGGTAATTTTTTCCTTTCCTTTTTTCCTTACTCTTCAAAATGTCTTCTTTTGTGTTCAACAGAAAAAAGAAACTCATAGAGGTTTAACAGCACACGAGGGAGAGTAAATAATGAGGTATGTTTCATTTTTAGGTGAACTTTCCCTTGTTGAAATAGAATCTGATCATTCCAAAAATGTTCCTGAAATGTCCTCTGTACTTCACATCCTCATGTGTATGTTAGGAATCTGAATGAATTTCTTTTAAAAACTGTTCACAAACAATTTTGTTCTTCAGCAAAATTCTATATTCGGTCTGGGACTAATGACTGAACTGTTACCAAAAACATTTCTAAAATGTCGATTCATTCCCACAAATGTCTTTCAAAATCTAGAGTTTATTTACCAAAAGCTACTTCTGATTTCAGCCAAACCAACAGATTATTAACTTCTCCATCCAGCATCCACCATAAGTCCAGCACAGCCAGAACCCTCGAGCTGTGATTAATGATCAGCTGAACTTCACACACTGTTAGAATCACACCTGCTGCAAAATTCATTCATTCATTCTCTTTTCGGCTTAGTCCCTTTATTAATCTGGGGTCACCACAGCGGAATGAACCGCCAACTTATCCAGCATGTGTTTTATGCAGCGAATGCCCTTCCAGCTGCAACTCATCTCTGGGAAACATCCATACACACCCATTCACACTCACACACTACGGACAATTTAGCTCACCCAATTCACCTTTACTGCATGTGTTTGTACCTGTGGAGGAAACCGGAGCACCCGGAGGAAACCCACGCGAACACAAGAAGAACATGCAAACTCTGCACAGAAATGCCAACTGGCCCAGCCGAGGCTCAAACTAGCAACCTTCTTCTTACTGTGAGGTGATCGTGCTACCCACTGCGCCACCGTGATGCTTCCTGCTCCAAAATATCATCTTTAAATTGTTTTACGAGCAATGGAAAAACCAGGAAACCTTGCTGTACAAATGTTGCAAAAACATCAGTTTTACAACATCCTCACAATCATTAAGAATCTGGTTATATTTCAGATTCAGTTTGATTTGTTCAGAAAGATTTTCCATTTATCTATAAGCATCGACCACAGCTTTTTATTTTAAACTGGATTAATGAAGAACTTAGAAAACTCAAACTATTTATACTGGAATTGTTTACTAAATCAGAATATAGATTTCTTAATTCGTTCATTCATTCATTTTTTTTTTTCCGGCTTAGTCCCTTTATTAATCTGGAGTCGCAACAGCGGAATGAACCACCAACTTAACCAGCATATGTTTAACGCAGCGGATGCTTTTCCAGTTGCAACCCAAACATCTATACACATACACTATGGACATCTTAGCATCCCTAATTCACCTATATCACATGTCTTTGGACTTGTGGGGGAAACCAGAGCACCTGGCTCCTTATTTCTTTCTTTATTTTATTATTATAATCTAAGATTTCATTTTCACTCATTCATTCATTTTCCTTGGCCTTAGTTCCTAATTGTCAGGGTTCACCACACTGGAATGAACCAACAACTTTTCCAGCATAGGTTTTATGTAACAGATGCCCTTTCAGCCACAACCCAGTACTAGGAACCACCCATGCACTCTTCTTGTTAGTGCTTCATAAATCTTTGCACTCAACATTGCTTCAACTTTTGTGTTAAAGAAAACAAACTTTAAAGGTTCAAGAAACCCTGGGGTACTTTTTTTTTTTTGTGGAGATTTTAACAGATTTGTGTGTGTTGAGCATCAGTTAAGACAGTGTTAGCACCTGTCAGCTTTAATTGTGGGGAAAACCCTCATAATTTTGAGCTTTTGTCAGCTAATTTCATCTTCCGTGTTTAAAATAAATTTTGGGGGCGGATCAAAATCGGTGACGTAGAGCAAAACTGCAAGTGGAGTGATGATTATTATTATGATCATTATTATTTATAGCGGAGTTTTCTTATCCTATGAGAAGACCTGCTGCTTAATTATTCATGAGAACCCGTGCTTACCGAAGGCAAAGCAGACCTGCCAAGCTGGGAGACCCAATGGGTGACATCGCGTTTTCCCCCGCGATGCTGTCAGGGCCGATACAGCAAAACTGTTGGTTTGCACTGCAGCAAGCATTTTTGTCGGGAGAGCTGTACAAGAATTGGAGAATGGCAGACTTTATCGTTTATCAGAGTTTGTTACAGTCAATTGTTCGTTATTTAGACACATCACCTATATCCATGCTGTTGTGTTCGCACATGTTTAAAATCCTCCAGATTACCGTCAGGGTTAATGGTTGGAATAGACAGGGCAAGAGACGTGCTGCACTGCTATCTACTGTTTCTGATTCAAGAGGAGAGAAGTCCTCCTCATTTATATTGATTATATAATCACGATTATCTTTATTAAAATAGAACATATTGTGGTTATGTGTATATGAAATTAACAAATGTAGCAGGACATTAAATTACTTACTGTTTATTTATTTGCATTTTAACAACGTAAACTATAAAATCATGGGTCTCCTCACGGTTTGTGTCTCATTTTGTGAGCCGACTGTTCAGTCTACTCTTTTTCCCCTGTGCTGCCGGTCATGCCCACTCCCACCTCTGCCCGCAGAGCTTCACGCCCATCGGAGCGTTTTTTTTTTTTTTAAATTCATGGCCCTTTAAGACTGAATTAAATATATAACTTAGTTTTTTAAAACAAGAAAATTAAATAAAATTATTAAAATTGTTGGCCAAACCTTTTTAAAATAAACAGATTCTGTTGTAAAGACATGTAAAATCGAGAGAGCTCATTTTTGGAGCGTTACAAAACTGAAAATGGAATCTGGGTGGCTCAATGGTTAGCACTGTTGCCTCACAGCAAAAAGGTCGCTGGTTCGAGTCCTAGTTGGCATTTCTGTGTGGAGTTTGCATGTTCCCACCATGCTGGCGTGGGTTTCCTCTGGGTGCTCAGGTTTCCCCCACAGTCCGAACACATACGCTATAGGTGAACTGAATAAGCTAAATTGGCCGTAGTGTATATGTGTGAATGCGATTGTGTTTCCCAGTACTGGGTTGCAGCTGGAAGGGTATCCACTGTGTAAAACATATACTGCAAAAGTTGGCGGTTCATTCCACTGTGGCGAGCCCTGATGAATAAAGGAACTAAGCTGAAGAAAAATGAATGAATGAATGAATATTATACGATTATTTAACATAATTGTGGGAATGACCAAACAGAAGCATGCTGATTGTTTCCACACAGGTTTCCCCATTCCAGACTGAAGATACTCAGACAAACGGTTCAGTGTTTCAGCATTTCAGAGGGCTCTAATCATGAATGCTTCACTTGTAAACTCGCGCAGAGTATGTTTCTGGCCTCAGACAACGTTTCTGGAACGTTCCCTCTGAGCTCGGGATGTCAAGACAAGCCTTTGTGCATCAAATGACGGCGAACCCAAAAACACTCAACATCCAGCGAGCATTTCTGCGGAACCGTGGCATTTACGAATGCAAATGACTCCATAGAATGAAGACGTTAATTCAGTCTTTTGGAACACAACCAGAGCCCTTGTCTTCATTATAACACAGCCCGCCTGTCAGGCCCGTAAGAATCACTCTGTATTCTCCCCACTACACTCTATGCCAATTAGGCAATCATTGTGACTAATAAGAATAATCTCACATTGTGGTTGCAGAAATGGCACACATTCTGAACAGAACTTTAGGAGCGGATATGCCTGCGCTCTGTCTTCCTGTTTGCTTGTGTGTTGCTATGATGTTTTCCCCCCCTACCTCGTCTATTGCAGATCTTTATCAACACATGCAAATCTGCCTCATTAAAAGCATTAAAGAGTCCCTATTAGGGATTTTTGAAAATGACCTTCCATGCAGTGTGTAACACAAGTGAAGTGAAATGTCCAGCTAAGGCTTAAATCTGAAAGTGCAAAGTGTTTAAAACTATTGATTCATCTATAAAAGAGTCGACTCATTGTTGTTTAAATGAATCGTTATTAGAACGAGTCTTTAGCTGTTTCGGCTTGACGTCAACGCGAAACATAAGCCCCGCCCACTAGTTGAACTCCCCGGCCCCGCCCACAGACAGGAAGAAAAAGTGGAAGAGGACAAGCACTGTATCGCATTCCGGTTAAATCGTGTCCCGTAGACGCTGTGCTCAGAAGTGCGAGGGAAAAGCTGTGTTCTTTTCCCTACCTAAAGATGAAGCTGTGAAGAGTCAGTGGTTTAGGTTTATTTTTGGTAAATGTTACGTATGTGTTGTGTAATGTGTATATAAAATGAAACTTATTTTTCCCTTTTGTATTTAGCGAGTATTTTTGTTGTATATGCCTCTGTGGTTCCCTTCTCTCTGCCCCTGGCTGTTTCTCAATATGCGTTCTTTAGCGGTCTTGCGTCCTCGTGTTCTCGTGTAACGTCATCATCAGCTGCCAAAGTTCAGTTCCAATACTCAAGACCGCAAAAACAGAGGACGCGTGAAAGTTCCCGGATGTGTTCTCGGTTTCGAGGACGCACCGATGCAGACTTGAGCACCGAACTCGCTCGGAAAGTCCCAGAATTCATTGCGACTGGAGGTGGGAAGCGCAGCATTTTATTCAATAAGTTCAGAGATGTACTTATTTACCTCAGGAGTTTCCCTAAATGAGACGGTGAAAGTAAACAATAACGTGAACATCTTAATAAAGGCATAAACACATTAAGGGTGTTTGTTTGCTGAAATTCGTATTAAAATCTGTTTTATTTGTGTTGTGCAGCGTATATTTGTAAAGTCTTTATGCACAGTATATATTGTGAAACGGGGGAAACAATAAATCTTTGTATGAATGCTGTAATGTTTAAATAATTTTCAGTTAAAGACGCGCGAGGGTCATGTGACCATCAGGAAGAACGCAGCATCTCATTCCTCACAGGACGCGTTCTCTGTCCTCACGGTCTCCCGAGTTCGTTCTCCCGATGTGACCTGGCAAGACCGGTCTCCACAAGAACACAAGTCCATACTCTGCATTCTTGGAATTGAGAAACAGCCCCTGTCTCCTCAGCAGGATTCATGATTACCGAACAGGTGCGGTGAATCAGCTGTCATCAACGTGGAGGTGCCGGCTTGTTTGCGAATGCCATTTAAACCAGACTGGAACGTCGTTCGAAGAGTCTCCTCTCTCCCGACTTGTGTTGTTCTTTTGTGAACTTAATGTTGGTTGTATTTACTCGGCAAAAATTGTAAAAGTGAAAGCTGAGTGGTGATTCATTGATCCTTGCGGAGACACGTGTGCTGAGGAGGGTGCCTTTTTGTTTTATTACATTTTGTCCTGTTTTGTGGTTAGTAGGGAGGTAAGTGAATTGTCATTTTGTTTCGTTTTATTTCATGTGCAGTTAAGAGGGTTAAAACTTAATTAGATGTTGAATTTTTGTTTGTTATTTTGGCACTTACCTCTATCAGCTTTTTATTGTCTCCTTTAAAATTAAATAAATTTAATTTTACGTTATTTCTTGGTCAACTGTTTTTTTGTTATTCCTTTGAACGGGAGATGAGACTCCGGGCTCCTCGTTAATTTTAGAGATGTCCTTATTATTTTCAATTTAATATTATTTATTGTTACGGATCTGGCTTGCCCTGTGGAGCCATCTTTTTCTTTTAAGTTAGATATTCGTAACAGTAAAATACCTGAGAATTATATCCCCAACATGGTGCTGTGTTCGCGTCATTTCTCTGAAGAGAGCTACACCAATCTACCAGCTTACGACGCGGGATTTGTTTCACGGTTGTTGTTAAAGAATGAATCAATACCCAGTTTATTTGGACCAGCATGTTCTTTCAGTCTTGTTCACTGTAACAAGGTAAATATGGATGTAGTTGTCTGTATTGTGTTTGCTCCGTGCAGCATGTAGCGGTAGCCATTTAGCTTACTGCCGATTGTTACTATTTGTTGGCTTACAATAGTCCATGAAGTGTTAATTATTACTGAATATTTGTTGTTATGATGATGAATATAGCAATACGCTGTTGTACAACTGCAGTGATTTTTTTTCAATATGTTCTGGCATTGGGCTGCTGACACGTAAAGGACGTGAATTGGTAGCGTCACGTAAAGGAGGTGCTTGGGGGAAAAGACTCGCTCAGACGATTCATATGGGAGTCGTTGGAAAAATGAGGTAAAAATAAATAGATATTAGACATTGAAAGTGTTTTTTAACCTTGCATACATATCATCCTGTTGTTTGGGACTTCAAAAAGTGAAATTTAACCATTCTCAACCCAACATATGGGCTCTTTAATGTCATTAATTTCATTGTTTGCCCTTTTTAACATACACATATTTGAATATTTATTCGTGTGTGCTGGCTTTTAAACACGTGAGAACGATAAACTGATTAGAATATGCTAATTTAGGTAAGTGCGCAGTGTTTTACCACATTATTTCAGTGATGTTATCAGGTAACCTTAAGAATTCACGTTTAGATGTACATTCTGCTGTCATTTACTCACCCTGAGGATTTTCATGTTTCATTTTTGTTAGTAAAAAATAGACATCAATTATCAGTTTCTGTATTTTGTGATCCTCAGGTGCTTTTTGTTGACTTGTGGTTGTGAATTGCATTATGGGATAGGGCTGCATCGTATTGGAAAAATGATGAACCTGAAAAATAAATGAATCAGTAAAATAACAGAAAAAGTACTGGTAGTTTATTACCAGGTTTTTGTACCATCATTTACAGCATCAAACCAGACAGGAAAGATCAAAGTCCCACAATGCAATTCAAAAACATAAATAAAAACAGAACGGAATTTAAAAAACATGATCACAAAACACGGATCCGTATTAATTTAGTGTTGATACGGTTAATATGGATAACAAATAACTGTTAATTTGATTTATTTTACAGTGAAAATAGATTTTGCCACAATTTAGGTCCCATAATGCAATTCAAAATCATAACTGATCATACAAAAATAATAATTATCATAAAATACGGACAACTGTTTATATTATGCTTTCATTTTTACAGTGCAAACAGATCATGCCACCATATACTCCAATAGTATTTATTTATCGTACTATGGCAGTAAATGATAGGTGAGATTTGTTTGGTTACATACATTTTTCTGAACATCTTCCTTTGTGTTTAGTAGAACAATAAAATGTACACAGGTTTTTAAATAAATGATGGCTGAATTAGAAATTTTGGGTGAACTGCACTCAATTTTTGTTTTTGCTGCTTGCTCAAACTACTTATTTAAAATGAGCTGAATCAACACAAATCCTGAGTTTTTTGGGGGATAACTAGACATGGACCGGTATTAAAATTCTTACGGTATGATAACCTTGGATAAAAAAGCAGTGATCACTGCTCTAAAATATATTCTTTTTAAACGTCTGGATAAAAAAAAAAATTCCCTATCAAACACAATATATTTTATTTTAAGAAACAAGAAGTATTTTGGAGCAGTAAACATGTCAGGCTAAAAAATTCAAATGAATCATTGAATTCTGCTGCCTTCATTAGTTTAAAAAACTTTACAATTTTAAATGGCATCTATGGAGATCTTTTTTTTGTTGGAGATACTGTTGTCCTTTAAAAAAAAAATGCAAAAAAAAAAAAATCTTGGAGTTTGGAAATTGTTGGAACGGTATAGCAGAAACTTTTGGCAGTTTTAAAACCTTGATAGCTTGAAAACGGTTATCATCCCATGCCTACACTCCAAAAGATTTTTTTTTTGCTTGTTCAAACTACTTATTTAAAATGAGCTAAAAAAAACACAATTCTTTATATTTGGGACAACTTAATTTTTTTATTTTCAATCGAAATAAATTTGTTAAAAGTGATAAGTTTACTTAATCGATTTGTGTTGGGACAACATGAATGAATTGTGTGGAACGCTGCATTTTTTACAGTGATAGGGACAACTCAGTTGTTGTATGATCAATTCACTTAACTTAATTTGTGTTGGAACAGCTTGAAGGATTTGTGTTTAACCCAGATTTTTTTACAGTGTGTTCCTTTAATTATAGTATTAAAAGCAATTCAATAAGTAAACCATAAATGACATTTTATTGATTAAGTAGGCCACCGCTCATGCTTATTCAACATGTGGATTTGTGGGATAACGACAGAAACCACCACGAAATGATTATTTTCCTTTGAAACTGCTTTCTCCCCAACCAAAATGCCATTTTTGTCTATGTATGCACTTAGCAGAAACCAATGTGTCCTCAAAAAAAAAAAGTGCAGAAAATGTAGATGGGGGAAATAATACTGAGCCAAAAAGGCTCTCAAACCGCATGGGAGGGGAACCGGGGGTGATATAGAACAGCAAACATGACAGATATTTGCCCAAAAACACATGTGCGATAAGGTCAAGCGTATTATTTCTGAGAACTATCGGAAAGCCGCAACCCCGTTCCGATTCCTCTTCCGTTGATATCAAGCAACAAATGTGTTTGTTTGTGAGAATATATGAAGCGAAACGTTCCTTTTCGACCGCAAATGCTCAACGAAATCACAAGAATCGGGTCTGCACAACCTAATTGAGGTAAAAGCAATAGCAAAAAAAAAAAAGAAAAAAGCAGCAGGTGGTTTGAGAACCGAAAAGGTTTGAGTGGCAAGTTGGGCCTCGTTTATTTTTGAGGCCAATTACAAGCTTTTTGTGCAACTTGGCTTTCATCAAATATCTCGCACCTGAACAAAATGGGCTGAGAGGCTCCAAACAAGTTTATCTGATGGTGCTTTCAGGCTTTCGGCATTTGGCTGTGCCAGAATTCTCTCTCCAAACACGAGGATACGGGCGAAGGGCATTAACCTCGCCTGTTTCATGTCTGCTTGTTTGGATCTCACATTGTAAAATGAATAACTACAGAAAAAAAAGGCATCACAGTTGTGCTAGGGCACTAAAGCAAAATGCACAATCGATTAAAGCTGTTTCGGTATTTGAAATAAATTAATTCATTTTCTTGGTCCTTGGTTTCTTAGTCCCTTTATTAATCTGCGGTCGCCACAGCAGAATGAACTGACTTGTTTCACTCAGCTTATGCCCTTCCAGCTGCAACCCATCACTGGGAAACATCCATACAGACACACTAGGGCTAATTTAGCTTACCCAATTCACCTATAGCTTATGTCTTTGGACTTGTGGGGAAAACCGAAGCACCTGGAGGAAACCCACGCCAACATGGGGAGAACATGCAAACTCCATGCAGTAATGCTAACTGACCCAGTCGAGGCCCGAACCAGCAACCTTTTTGCTGTGAGGAGATTGTGCTACCCCCAGCGCCACCGTGAGGGCCTATTTGAAATGAATGATATTGTAAAAAGAGTGTTGAATGGTAATTTGAAGTTCTCATATACTAATAATGCAAACAAGCCCTTGCCAAATACTAAATAAATAAAAAATAAATAAATAAATAAATAATTGTTCCTCTACCAATGAGAACTCTGTTATTGTTTATTCGCCGTTATATTGTTGCACATCTTTTGGAACGCAAAAATAATTGTTAAAATTTGAAAGAGTGATGTCAAAGTTGCTAGTGTATATTTTTTCCCATAAACCTATTACAACAGAGCGTGGTTTCTCTCGAGGTTTTGTTTCCCTTCACTTCGTCAATAGGTGATTTTTTTTTTCCTTAACCACTGTCACACCCCTGGCTTGCTCGGATCGGGACTTGTGGAGCTGCGCATCGATGGATTTGCTCTTCAGTGTTTGAACTTTCAGCAGTGAAATTTAAACCACACTGAACTGAACTAAACTGAACTTTAACTCTGAAATCTTGACTTTATTAGAACTTCTATGTGAAGCAGCTTTGACAATCGAAGCGCTACAGAAATAAACATGAATTGAATTGAATATATGTTTTTAGAATATCTGAGATGTTGTGTTATGAATTGTGTTTTAATTGTAATTCCTACATTTAAAAAATGTAAGCATACCCTCACCCCCAGTTCATGCATTCCCTGGGATTTGAACCCACAACCTTGCTGTCATGCTCTAGTGCACTAGATAAAGAAATGCAGGACATGTGAGTTCATTGAGTTCATTTGTACCCCAACCCTATAATCCTAACTAAAGCATTTTATCCGAAATATCAGATTTTATATTTCAGTACTTTCCCCCAGTTCATGCATTCCCTGGGAATCGAACCCACAACCTTGCTGTCATGCTCTTTTCTTTTCTTTTTTTTTTGAGGTACAGAAATGCAGGAAAGATGTGCTCATTTGTCCTGCATTGCAATCATCTGTACCCTAACACTATCATAACTCTAACTAAAACATTTTATCCAAGCATCACATTTGATACTTTTCCGACCGTTCATGGATTCCCTGGGAATCGAACCTACAACCTTGCGGTCATGCTCTATTTTTCTAAGGGAGAGAAATGCAGAACAAATGCTCTGCATTGCAGTTATCTGTACCCAAACCCTAACTAAAACAAATGTTTCCCAGTGGCGCAGTGGATAGGGCTGTCACCTCACAGTAAGAAGGTCACTGGTTCGAGCCCCGGCTGGGTCAATTGGCATTTCTGTGCGGAGTTTGCATGTTCTCCCTGTGTTGGCATGGGTTTCCCTCACAGTACAAAGACATGCGATATAGGTGAATTGGGTAAACTAAATTGTCCGTAATGTATGTGTGGTGTTCCCAGTGCTGGGTTGTATATTATATGGAAGGGCATCCACTGCGTAAAACATATGTTGGATAAGTTGGTGGCAGTGCTGACCCCCGATTAATAAAGGGACAGAAAAGAAAATGAAAGACTGAATGAATGCTTCCCCATCCAGTTTATACATTCCCTGGAAATCGAACCCAACACCTTGCCATCATGGCCATTATGTTTAACTGTCATCATGTTTGACAGTAAATGCAGGACCAAAGCAGTCACACTATGAAATAAAAACATTTTCAATACTCAAATCTATTAAACTATCAGTTCGGTTCTTACATTTGCTGGGAATCAAACCCATGACAATGACAAGTCCAGAGTAGTGCTCTACATTCTCAAGATAATATTGAAGACTTCACTTCTGCCTATTGAAGATCACACTTATGTGTGAATCTGCAATAGTCACATCGCAGGATCTGCAATGTAGAATTATAGTTGACCAAACATTACGTTCGAGTGATTTCAAATATTAACCTTAGAATGAAAGTTGATGAGCATTTGTCTTTAAGGCCTGCAACCATGTAAGCATTTCAAAGTTAATTTAAGTCATTTGGGTACAATAAATCTGTAGCTTAAAGGGCACCTATTTTACCCCTTTTTCAAGATTTTATATAATTATTATGTGTCTGCAAAGTTTCAGCTCAAAACACCCATCAGATTATTTATAATAGCTTTATGAGTATTGAATTTTCTACTCTGAACAACAATGGAGCTGTTTTTGTGGCCTGTGCCTTTAATGCTAGTCCTCCCCGCCCACTGTTCCCACATGCCTGTCAGCGTGTGCTTCAATCTCCGCCTCAGCTGGGTCAGATAACACAGTGGTTCCCAACCTTTTTCCTTGGGCCCCCCCCCCATGTACGTATACGAAAATTTGAGCCCCCCCAAACCATATGATGGTACAGTATGTACCACACACACACACAC
>CAIGQQ010006939.1:2249243-2302821 GCA_903798035.1 Danio albolineatus
CTATATATATATATATATATATATATATATATATATATATAGTTGAAGTCAGAATTATTAGCCCCCCCTTTGAATTTCTTTTTCAGATATTTCCCAAATGATGTTTAACAGAGCAGGGAAATTTTCACAGTATGTCTGATCATATTTTTCTTCTGGAGAAAGTCTTATTTGTTTTATTTCAGCTAGAATAAAAGCAGTTTTTAATTTTTAAGAATTCTTTAAGCACATTTTTTCCCGATAGTCTACAGAACAAACCATCGTATAATAACTTGCCTAATTACCCTCACTTGCCTAGTTAACCTAATTAACCTAGTTAAGCCTTTAAATGTCACTTTAAGCTCTATAGAAGTGTCTTGAAAAATATCTAGTCAACTATTCTGTACTGTCATCATGGCAAAGATGAAATAAGTCAGTGATTAGAGATGAGTTATTAAAACTGTTATGTTTAGAAATGTGTTGAAAAAAAATCTTCCTTCATTAAACAGAAAATGGAGAATAAAATATACAGGGGGGCTAATAATTCTGACTTCAACTGTATCTATATAACTATTTTATTTTAATATGTTTATAAACATTATTTTAATTAATTTTTTAAAGGTTTATTCAAGTCATAAAAGTTTTAAAGACTTGTAATAACCCCAAGAAGATTCCACGATTTTTCTGATTAGTATTATTCTTATAGTGCTCTATAAGGGTTCTATAACCTGTAGGGTAAATTCAATAAATAAACGTTTTGATGTAGTTAAAGTATAATATATATGAAGTATAATATATATGAAGCAACAAAAATATAATTTATGTATGATTTCATGATTAAAATATAAATCATAAGATCAAAAAAGTATTCTGTATAATAAATGTAATATATAACTTAAATAAACAATAATGTGTTTAAGTGACTTATTCTAAAGATTTATTACATTATAAGACATTCAAACGTTTTTAAAATATATTTGACTAATTTAACGTTGTTTATATTTGAAACAATATAATAAATTAGATACAAATGAAAAATAATTTAATGGAATAAAAAATGGTTTTATGACTTAAGTAATAATTAGTTGTTCTTTTTATAACAAATAAAATACAAAACATGCAATATTTTTATTTTAACATTTTGATTTTTTTTATAGATATTCATAATATATAGTCAAATTACACATTTTACTAAACTTTTTTAGTTAACAAAACACTTCCTGCAGCTTTGGTTGAATATATATTTGAGAAAATATTCATTCATTCATTCTCCTTTGACCTAGTCCCTTATTTATCACAGGTTGCTTCAGCGGAATGAACCGCCAACTATTCCAGCATTTATATTACGCAGCGTATACCCTTCCAGCCACAACCCAGTACTGGGAAACACCTACACTCATTCATACACAAACTCATACACTACGGCAAATTTCAATCATTCATTCATTCATTCATTTTTTTTTCGGCTTAGTCGCTTTAATAATCCGGGGTCAACACAGCAGAATGAACCACCAACTTATCCAGCATTTGTTTTGCACAGCGGATGCCCTTCCAGCTGCAACCCATCTCTGGGAAACATCCATACACACTCATACACTACAAACAATTTAGCCTACCCAATTCACCTGTACCGCATGTCTTTGGACTTGTGGGGGAAACAAGAGCACCTGTAGGAAACCCACACAACCACGAGGAGAACATGCAAACTCCACACAGAAATGCCAACTGACCCAGCCAGAGCTCGAACCAGCGACCTTCTTGAGAAAATATATATAAATGATATATATAGATTGTCATAAATCATAAAGTATGTTAATTCTATATTATTTTTACAATAAAAGCATAAATATTTGTATTCAGTGTTTTATATTTGATTCAATATTTATTTTCAAATAATATTGACAAAACAAAGACAGACTCATTTATTGATTCATTCTTTTTGAATAACACCAGACCTCTTTTCCGTCTCATCAAGCGATTATCCTAAAACAGAAACAGTTTATCAGTTTCTCAAAACTATAAATGTCTTTCCTCATACATTATGCTGTTTTCTTTAGGAACTAGGCTTCATTTACAAGAAATCCACTTCGGAAAGCTTTATGTTTTTTGAGCTATTTAAATCTCCATAATAACTATTTTGGTCCCCAGTTCAGAACAATGAAAACAAACAGACCATCAGTCTTTCCAGAGACAGAGAGGACGGCGGTCAGATAAATGACCCTTCTTTAAAAGATCTATATTTAATGTCTCTTTATAAGCAGAAAAACATGAAGCAGGTTCGATTGCGGTGAGCAGAAATAAGTACAGATTTCTTGGAAAAAAAACAGCACTTCTGGTTTATTTCAGATTAGTCAAGACTGGAACTAATCTAATAAAATCACTTAAGATCTGAAATGAATCTGCAGAAATGAATATATTAGGAGAAAATACTAAATAAAAATGCAATATAAAAAATCTCATTTGGTTGAATTGGTTTGTAGGTTGTGATATATATTTTGGTAGCTTCTCAATTACATTTTAAACTGACTCTTGAGCTTTTAGAAGAAAAAACCGACTCTTCGCTCGCTCCTTTTTTGAACAACAAAAAAGTATGTACATTTTTTTAAGTGTGCACTGTTATATAATGGCATTTATAAAAAGGACAGCGTCCCTTTAAGGTCTGAGTTATATTTTTATTTTTGCACTTCCACTAATTGTTGTTTGTTTGCACTTGAAAGATGTTTGTGGCCGTCCTTGACCATTGCATTTTGTTGTTGTTGTTGTTGTGCGCCACGGTGGTGTAGTGAGTAGCAGGTTCGCCTCACAGCAAGAAGGTCGCTGGTTCGATCCCCGGCAGGGCCAGTTGGCATTTCTGTGTGGAGTTTGCATGTTCTCCCCGTGTTCGCGTGGGTTTCCTCTGGGTGCTCCGGTTTCCCCCACAAGTCCAAAGACATGCGGTACAGGTGAATTGGGTAAGCTAAATTGTCCATAGTGTATGTGTGTGAATGAGAATGTATGGATGTGTTTCCCAGAGATGGGTTGCGGCTGGAAGGGCATCTGCTGCGTAAAACAAATGCTGGATAAGTTGGCGGTTCATTCCACTGTGGCGACCCCGGATTAATAAAGGGACTAAGCCGAAAAGAAAATGAATGAATGTTGTTGTTGTTGTTTTACCTCTTTAACCAAACTTTGTGTTTGTTAGACACATTACTTACATTAGAGCATAATTCAATACCACGAGCGAAGAATTTCCTTTCTCATTTAGATTTCTATTGGGAAACTTTTACAAAAGTACTTTTTAAAGTGAATTTACATTAAATTATACATTTTAAAACATTTTAACCCTCCCTGAAAGCGTCTAAATTCAGTTATACAGATAAAGATGTTGTCTTATATGAACTAAGACATACAAAACCATATACTGTATTTCCACAAAAACACAGAAAAAAATACACATACACACAGCAAAAATTCCAGTGTTAAATATACAGTGTGATTTTTATTTTTATTTTTTGGTGTTGTTCAGTGTTAAAACCGGAGCACATTTTAATCCACGAGTGTTAAAGAGCGTATATTTAAGAGGTTTTTAACCACTTTTAACCCAATATGCAGTGTATTTCCCACTAGTGATGAGAAGTTCTATCTTTTTACTCAACCAGTTCTTTCGGACAAACAGTGATAAAACCAGTATGTTTTATTTAAAATTGAAACATGTCTTGTTGCTTTTTAAAATGCGGACTTGCATGTATTGAAATTATTTCTGAAAAGATTAATGAACATTTCATAAATTAAAACTGTTTTCAACATCTTTGATCACTGTTATATTTCACGCACACCAATTGAAAATAAAGGAAAAAAGGTAATATATTAACACTGTGAAGGGTAACACACACTCCAGTTGGATGTAAGAATAAACTCTTACTGTGTTAAAATGAACTCTGTGAGTAATGTACAAATTTCACACTTTAGAAAGTGTTATTTTGACTCTAAAATAGAGGGAGTCATATGTACACCCAAGGAGTGTTAAGTTAAACTCAAATTGAGTTAAATGTACACATTTTTTTGCTGTGCAGTTGAAGTCAGAATTATTACCCCCCCTGAATTATTAGCCTCCTGTTTATTTTTCTCCCCAATTTCTGTTTAACAGAGAGAAGAATTTTTTCAACACATTTCTAAACATAATAGTTTCAATAACTCATTTCTAATCACTGATTTATTTTATCTTTGCCATGATGACAGTAAATAATATTTGACTAGATATTATTCAAGACACTTCTATACAGCTTAAAGTGACTTTTAAAGGCTTAACTAGGTTAATTAGGTTAACTAGGCAGGTTAGGGTAATTAGGCAAGTTATTGTATATCGATGGTTTGTTCTGTAGACTATTGGAAAAAAATAGCTTAAAGGGGCTAATAATTTTGACCCTAAAATGATCTTTAAAAAAATTCAAAACTGTTTTTATTTTAGCAGAAATAAAACAAATAAGACTTTCTTCAGAAGAAAAAATATTATCAGACATACTGTGAAAGTTTACTTGCTCTGTTAAACATCATTTGGGAAATATTATAAAAAATAAATAAATAAATAAATAAATAAAAATCAAAGGGGGATAATAATTCAACTGTATGTGTGTGTACTGCATATAGTTATGTAATTTATATATAAATGTAAACATTTTATTTCTAAATATAACTAAAGATTTTCTTAAATGTATAAATGCAAGTGAATATAATATATATAATTAATTACAAATTTATATAATTATACACATTTTCAAGAGGGATGTATTAGTGCATAAGTGCACGGTCACACTTTACAATAGGTTCATTAGCTAGTGTTTATTAATGCATTTACAAACATGAACAAACAATGAACAATACATTTACTACAGTATTTGTTCACGTTAGTTAATGAAAATACAGTTGTTCATTGTTAGTTCATGTTAACTCACAGTGCATTAATGTTAACGTGTGCTTGGATGTTAATAATGCATTAGTAAATGTTCAATTATGATTAATAAATGCTGTTCTAGTGTTGTTCATGATTAGTAAATGATAGTAAATACATTAACTAATGAACCTCATTGTGAAGTGTTACCTAAAACACTAAAATACTCTAAAAAACTAAAATGTACACATATAATTATATATAATATTTATATCTAACTTGTATAATATTTAAATATTTCATTTTTAAATTTCGTTTATAATCATTTTCTCAAATATGTAAATGAATGTGGCAGATATATAAATTAGGGATTACATTTATAATTATATAAATAGCAATATAAACACACACATATGCATAAATGCACATTAGTACCAGTATAAACACATTATGTAAATACAAATTATTATTTCTGATTAGCTGTGAATACTTGTTTGACAGCAATAACAAAAATAAATAAAGTTTAGAGGACATGTGCTCATTTATGCAGAAATATAAAGCACTGTATTTATGTACAGACTAATGGTGTGGACTGTTGAGCTGAAGTATTAGAAAGATCAGGACGAAGAGACCCGAAAACAAAAGACAAACTCACAACAATGGCAGCCGCAGGAACAGGACGGCCCCTCGGGACCCCCGGATGCCAATCTGACCTGGGCAGTGTTTCCGACGGCTCTGCCCAGCAAGAGTTGACCGTCCTCCAGAGCGTCTGGTCCGCCTCCATCAGTCTGGTCATGGAGCGGGGCTTCGGCTTTTGGCCTGCGGGTGACAGGAATGGACGTGTGGTTTGTTACTGAAGGATGGGATTTGCATAATATAAGGAAACTTTGAGTCATTAAGCATGGAAGACAATGAGTGGAAAACTGAAGCCAGATCATTTCTGAAGAACTGAAGAAGAACTGTCTGAAGGAAGCAAAGTGGGCTCTTTTTCCTTTTAGTTCTCTAGAAATGAAGTGCATTAAATCGATTTATATGGTGTAGAAAAAAGTTAAGAAAGCACTTGAAATTGATGTCTATCTGCATTTAGGTTTGAGTAAAATGTTAATATTTTGGCCTGATGGCAGTCCTTTCAAATTTAAATTAATTAGTATTTATTTTAATTATTTGAACAAATTTGAATAATAAGTAGTTAAGAAAACTAAATGTAGAAATAAAAGTGAATAAAAAGCGATTGAAAATTATGTTTATCTGAACTGAGGTTTGAGTAAATAATTAAATATGTGTATATTAAAATTGTGACTGAAAATCAGGGATATTCCACAAAATATTAAATTTGTCATTCTTAGAAAAATATAGAACTTTTTAGTTTTTTTTAATGCAACAAAAATGCTTTAAATGACCAAAAATATGTATTTAGAGGAATCTAATCACAAAGAAACCTTGTATCTCCTTATTATATTATAAAATAACTATGACGTTGTTTAATTTTTCCCCTCTTTATTCAACATTCAAACAACAAACAGGCATTTCCAACTTCCAATTTTAAACACATAGCATTATTCAGTCATTCGTTCATTCTCTTTTCAGCTTAGCCCCTTAATTAATCATGGGTTGCCATAGAGGAATGAACCACCAACTTATCCAGCATGTTTTACGCAGCGAATTCCCTTCCAGCTGCAACCCAGCACTGGGAAACACCCATACTATACAAACTCATTCACGCACATAAACTACGGACAATTTAGTTTTTTCAATTCACCTATAGTGCATGTCTTAGAACTGTGGGGGAAACCGGAGCACCCAAGGGAAACCCACACGAGCAAGAGGAGAACATGCAAACTTCATACAGAAATGGCAACTGACCTAGCCAAGGCTCGTACCAGTGACCAGTGAAATGCTTTGAAACAGGGAGAAACTTTAACAAATCTACATTTGTGTATACAAAACTTTACTGCTTTCAACATTAGGCATGGGCCAGTATAGGATTCTGACAGTATGATAACCTTGGATAAAAATATCACGGTTTGACGATATTGTGTTTACTGCTCTAAAATATATTAGTTTTAAGTGGGTAAAAACACATTATGTTTTATTTTGAGAAACATTTGATATATTTTGGAGCAGTAAACATGTCAGGCTAAATGATGAAAATGAATCATTGACGTCTGCTGCCTTCATTTGTTCAAAAACACTGATTTCTTTCCAATTTAAAACAGCATCTTTGAATATCTTTTCTGCTGGAGATACTGCTGTCCTAAAAAAAGTAAATAAACATTTTACACATACCTTAGGAATGATATTACAGATAACCTTATAACCTTGACTTTACAAACTGCGGTATACCATCAACACGGTTATTGTCCAATGCCTATTCAACATATTATTGCACAAACATTCAATTTCTTTGTTTTCTATTAAATACCAAATTTCAAAATGTGGTAGTCAAAAGCAGGTATTACATTTTTCGTCTTTAACAATACATATATACACACACATATATATATCCCACTAAAAGTAAAATAAATATAGGTCCCAGTGTCATATAATCTTAAAAACACAATCATGTGAATCCACTAGTCTAGTCATGCTTCATTTAAAATCTGACAGTGTTATCTCTAAAACTATAAACTTAAGTTTTTTTTTTCTTGTGGTTTATGTTTTTAGAGCAGGGTAATAAACTGGTAATAAAATTTGATCAGCCACATGTAATCTCCCCTGCAGGCTGTTTTGTTTTCTGGGGTGTGAGACACAATCCTCACTAATCTATTATCATTATTCCTTTGTTTTATTCAGGCAAATGCAGTTTTTATATATCTACATATGCTTTTATCCATCTATATTGAAGTTTTTTCCACACAAAACAAAGCAAAACTTTTTCTCAGGCGAACCATTTTGACAAAACACATGAAACATAACCATGATATTATGTATTAGAGATCATTATCAGAACCAAAAAGTTCATAGTACTATCATAAAAAGCTTATGGCTAATATGCTTTTGCTCACCTGCTGCTGTTTTTCCTCTTGCTCTTCCTGTCCTGTTTCTTGTACAGATAGCCCTGCTTTAATCCCGGACGAGCCCCCAGTTTATGTTTTGACCCCAGTGTCTAGGATTGTAGTTAAATCAACAAATGTGAATAAATTGTTAGATAAATGAACAGATTATCATTCACCAATTTTACAGGTTTTAATGTTGTAAATAACATTTTTTCCATCACAAAGAAACTTTATTAGGGACAACACTTACAGCAAAAAGTTTCAAAGAATGATAATAGTTCAAGGATGTTACCCAATGTTTTTTGAGGAAAAAAGTTTTTAGATATTAAAGTTTCTGGATGGCACGGTGGCTCAGTGGTTAGCACTGCCACCTCACGGCAAGAAGGTCGCTGGTTTAAGTCCCGGCTGGACCAGTTGGCATTAATGAATAAAAATTCTCCCCGTATTGGCGTGGGTTTCCTCCGGGTGCTCTGGTTTCCCCCAGTCCAAAGACATTCTCTACAGGTGAATTAATTAAACTAAATTGGCCGTCATGTATGAGTGCGTGTGTGAATGAGTGTGTATGGGTGTTACCCAATACAGGGTTACAGCTGGAAGGGCATCCACTGTGTTAAACATATGCTTTGCGTTTAAGTTGGCGGTTCATTCTACTGTGGTGACCCCTGATGAATAAAGAGACCTTTAATTTTGAATTAAAGGCTCTTCATGGATGCCTCACTGCCAATTTAAACTCTTTATATGCATGTAGAAGTAAGTTACATGTCACATGTAACAGGACAAATATTGGAAGCTAAATCTTAAATATTGAAGCTAAATCTTTGTAACGGTGCATTGTTTGTTCAGATCAAGTAAATGTGTGTTTTATGAGTTTGCGATTCCACTGGCCAAAGATTACTACATTATAAGCAGAGAAATTAACAGTAGTAAGCTATTTTTAAGCCAAATATCAACAAGAACAAAACAGGAGGCTGCATTTTGTCCACTGGTATGGCTTTGGTATGGTATTTTTATTGTTAGTTCTTTAAGAAAAGTGTGCATCAAAAAAATAAAAAGTATCAATTAACACACTTCAGCTAGTACAAAATGCAGCCGCCAGAGTTCTTACCAGGTCTAGAAAATACGATCATATCACCCCAATTTTATCCTCGTTACACTGGCTGCCTGTTAAGTTTCGTATTGAGTTTAAAATATTACTTCTTACATATAAAGCATTAAATAATCTACCTCCTGTTTATCTAACCAACCTTCTGTCTCGCTACAATCCAACCCGCTCTTTAAGATCTCAAAACTCAGGGCTTCTAGTAGTACTCAGAATAGCAAAATCAAGTAAAGGAGGTCGAGCCTTCTCATTTATGGCTCCTAAACTCAGGAATAGCCTTCCTGATAATGTCCGAGGCTCAGACACACTCTCACAGTTCAAAACTAGATTAAAGACCTATCTCTTTAGTAAAGCATACACTCAATACATCACTTAGCTGTATGATGCATGAATGTGCTCCACGCGTCTCCTTTATATACACTATGAACAGCAGCTACGCTAATTATTTTCTTTGTTCTCTATTTCCAAATGGGGATACTCATCCCGAGGCCCCCAGAGACTATGCAGCGCCACGGATGCGATCCAAGACCCGCGACGAGACGATCCCAAGGCTCCATAACCCTGGACCTCGCTGTATCCTGAGCAGCTGCTTGGCGGAGTAGCAAGCAAGAGACGGATTCCTGCGACCCTACAAGGACAGACGAGCCTCGAGTTCCCCAGCGTCCGGCGACTAGACTGCAGCTAGAGCTGCGCACCGATGGATTACTCTTCAGTGTTTGAACTCTAAGTAGTGAATATTAAACAACACTGAACTGAACTGAACTCAGCTATATACTAGCTAATAATATACTAGCTAATAACTAAACTGACATTTTCAATTTACTATAACCTTCTATGTGAAGCTGCTTTGACACAATCTACATTGTAAAAGCGCTATACAAATAAAGGTGAATTGAATTGAATATCCTTAATGAAAAGTAAGCAACTTCAGGTTCATTTTGACGACTTCTTAAACTTAAAGGGATAGTTCCCACAGAAATAAACACTCAATCATAATTTCATAATGCGCAAGTGGTCCTAAACCTTTTGAGTTTCTTTATGTCGTCAAACACACACACAAAACCTTTGGCTTCCATTGGAAAAACAAATCCCGTGGATGTCAATGGTTACCGGTTTCAATCATTCTTCAAAATATCTTCTTTTGTGCCCAACAGAACGAAAAACCCGTCAAATTTTACAGAATTTGGGAAAACTGTCCATTTACGTATTCTTTTTCATCTGGATCTGACATAAAAATCGGAACTAATTTTGCACATTGACCTTTAAAAGCCAGCAGAGGCGCAGACTGAATGAACACATAAGAGATGCGCTGATATATTCGCAAGGGAATCGACTTTATGCAACATGTGGTTGAAGCCACAGTGAACGAGTAAAAGCCGTGTGGTCGCTGTTATAAAGTGTGCTCAAAGTGTCTGGAGTCAGCAACTGACTTCCTGCTGCATCTGCTCTCCGGCTCTGAAACACACACGCAGTGATTCAGATCGCGCTTCCTCCAGGGGCTGCCAGTGAGTGCCCTATCTAGTGCACTCAGCCGCCACTAACTCACACTTCAAAGCCCGAGCTCTCCTGCTCTCTGGCAAAGGCATCCGAGCGCTGCTGACGCGCTGCTCTTTTCATATTTCCAGATTATCATCACACTTCCCCTTGAGGAAGAAGACCGTTATTGAAATCTCGAGCTTTGGGCTTAAATTAGTTGTTGGGGGATTTGAAACTAATACCACAAACTGCAGCACACAACAACGTTTAGATAAAGGAATGCAGATGTATTCATCTCCTAGACAATCATCACATATTGATTATTAAAACGCGACTGACAGCTGTTTTAAACATTGTTGCTACGTTCTATCAATGTGTTCTAACCATTTAATATTGAATAATTGTTTTAAATTACTTTTAAAACAGTTCAGAATGATTAATTCTAGCTATTTGTGTCATTTATATATAAATTTAACTATTATATTTCTTAATATAACTACAGATTTTCTCAAATATATAAACGCATGTATATATGTGGATATAGGCGAATTAATTGCAAATAATTCAGTGTTTCTACAGGTTTCACCAAGTTAAATTTAAGACATTAAGACCAAATGCTAAACGCTAAGGATTTTTTCAAATATCTCAATTAGATAGAATTTTCACTTGCTCTGTCAGAAATGATTAAAATGTAATGCGTTTAATAATAATAAGTTTAGTAATTTTGTTTGAATATTTTAAAAAATAAATCCAAACAAACAAACCCTATAAACCTTACCAAGAATAGAACAAAACATAGCTGTCAATTACTTCAGTCTACAATATTAATAATTTAATAATAAACAGCATAGGTCAGGTCAGTATCCTCGGCAGTAAATAAATGGGGAACTTTAAGGCAAATGTTACTGTCAGGAAAGTAATTAAATGCTATTTTTGAATTAAAAGGTTTATTGAGATGGATTGTTGGTGATTGTATGGGTGTTATTGACCAGATTGGATGGCTATGATCAAAGGAAAATTAAGACATATTAAAAAAAACATTTTGTTAATTCATACATTGCCAAAATATTTAAAACAAAAATATACACACAATTATATATATATTTAGATCTAATTTGTATAAAATATACATTTTTCATTTTTAAATTTCATTAATAAACATTTTCTCAAATATATAGCTGGATGTGTGGATATTATACAAATTACGGATTTCATTTACAAATATATATTATATAAATTACACAGACATATATAATATAATATAATATAATATAATATAAATTAGGTTTTTGCCAAAATATCGAAAACATTTTTTGCGTAAGCAAGTACTATACAGTACCTAAGAAATACTCAAAGTTGTCTCTGTTACTGTTTTCAAACTATTATTTTTGCTTTACCAAAATCACACAAGTAGCAATTTCACATCTGCCACATCCATAACGGCACTTTTTCCTCATAAATGCAAAAAATTTAAAATAAATGAAACCAATTGTTTTTGTTCTTTAGTGAGTCAACTCTTATCCTTTTGATTATCATTATTTATTTTGGGTTGAGCAATTTAATTCACTGAATTTCTACAAAGTATGTTGTTTACTGTAAACTCACAGAGTTTTTTTCGTCACATCCACAACGTATGTTTATTTTCCTCATTTAAAATATAAAAAACGTTTACAGATTGTTTTTTTTTTCTGATCCCGGAACTCTGTGGTTAGCCGTTTTGGAAAATATAAACAGATCTTTCAGTATAATGTTAACATACACTTTCTCTGTGAATTTGTTTTGAGTTTTCACTGCAAAAGTTACATCCATTACTCTGGAATTGTTTTCTACGTAACCATTTAATATTAAATAATTGTTTTAAATTATTTTTAAAACATATTTCAGAATGTGTAATTCTAGCCATTTTGCAGTAAGCTCTACTTGCAGTTTTGGTTGAGATCCACTGTTGTTAACCTATTTTATTCCACCACTATGACCAAAATTAAAGGTCATAACAAATAAAATAAAAACAATTTAAACAAAAAGTTATTTTTTTTTCCACCCAAAGACACTAAAGCGACAGCTGTGATTAAAAAAAAACTTTTCACCATAGACTCGTTTCACCACATGACAGCTGTGATCATAAATAAAGCTTAATCCACCAAATACTGATTTCTTATCTTTTCTTTTTACAGATGAAAGATTGGGTAATCTATAAATTAAGACTGCGATGTCTGAAAAAATGGCTCCTATATGCTTTCAACTTTACAAAAAACACTTTACAAATAAAAAAAAAAACATATAACCTGAAGACATATACTAATATACCGAACGATCTTGTCAGGAATATTTAGAAAAATATTTTGATATCATATTAAAATACTTTAAGGACCACATTGCAGTAGCAAAACATAAATGTTTGCACAAAAATTTGTCATATTGGGCTGTACAAGTAAAAAATGCTAACTCGGAGTAAACAAACTTAATTTTTCCAAAAATAAATTAAAATCTTACATATAACTACATAGATAATATATAGATTAATATAGATTTTTTTATGAAATGGCACAGGTAACACCATGCAAACACATCCTACAGTTTACCATTTACCATCTACCAAGCTAGTCCAAATCAACAACAGTACATGATGAATAATCTACTGCCACCCAGTGGCCACACGATTAACTGCAAATAAATGTCAACTATGACTACAGTCAAACATTCTTTAGAGACAAACACTACTTCCACCAACTGCTTTAACTGCGGTGCATGTTTTTGTTGTGCACAAAAACAAACACGTTTAAAAAGTTTTGATTTTTTTTTTTAACTACATACATATTGGTTAAACACAATAAAATGACAGGAAACAGTTACATGACTTCAAATCAGCATGATGATTTCTGAAGAATCATCTGACACTGAATAATAGAGAACTGATGCTGAATATTCAATTAATTTAAAATATACTAAAACAGAACATGACTTTAAGTTTTACTATTTTACAATAATAATTTTCCAGTATATTTGATTAATTGCAGCTTTTGATGAACTCAGGATATCTATAAAAATTAAAAAATAAAAATAAAAAAAACACACACCTCAAATATATCTTTGTTTAACCAAATTAAGCTGTAACAAGTGTTTCCAGTCAGAAACAATACTGTGTACTTTTCTTTTTATAATTATTTCAAACATTATTTTTGTTATTGGGGAGGTTCAACTTTAATGGACAGGACAGTACATAGTATTAACAGGAAAGCATGTTATGCAGAGAGGGAAAGGATCGGCACAGGACCTCAAGTCGCCATCAGCGCCGGAGTGCATGTTGATGCACTAACCACTACACCATTGGCGCCAACACAATACTGTGTACTTGCATAATGTTTCAAGTCCGACTCATACTAAACACAGTAGTCTGAAACAGTGAAAAAGGGGTTTATTTTTGGAGATTTAGAAAACAAAACAAAAAAAAAAGGTTTCCACAATTAGGAGTATCAGTCAATAATCCAAATATTGACAAATGAAAACAAACATTCTAACAGCAAACAAATACTCTGATGGATCAATTGGACACGCTCTGCAGCAATGTGATGTTGTCTCCTTTCAACATAATCCGTCCTGTTGAAGGAAAAAAAAAACCCTCATTGTGAATTTCTTCTTAAATTTGTTTTATTTTTGTTATCTCTGAAATGCATAACTCGCCACAAGCGAGTTCACACTTACCCAGGGGCTTCCTGTTTTTGGTCTTCATGTGAACCTCCTCTGCATCATCCAAAACCAAATTCATGTACTCATCAAATCCCTTCAGAGAAAAAAAAAAATCATGAGTTTTTTTAAAGATTTGTGGCACTGCTAAATGAGAAAAGCTCTGCATTGGCACATAAAACAATGCATATTTAAAATGTGTAATTAAATGGGCATATCATGCATGATGCACTGATGTTTTTATTGTGTCTAACACAGAGATGCCCAAACTAGGGCCCCGGGGCCAAAGTTGGCCCATGGTAACCTTTGATTTCCCCCGCCACCCCATCTGAGAACAGCGGAAGTACTATGGGGTTGATTTCAAGATTGTCAATTGAAATTTAATGTAACTCTTTGTTTGTTTGTTTGTTTGTTCGTTTTGTTTGGCGTAGTGGGTAGCACGATCGCCTCACAGCAAGAATTTCTGTGTGGAGTTTGCATGTTCTCCCCGTGGTTGCGTGGGTTTATTCCGGATGCACCTGTTTCCCCCACAAGTACAAACACATGTGGTACAGGTGAATTGGGTAAGCTAAATTGTCCGTTGTGTATGTGTGTGAATGAGAATGTATGGATGTTTCCCAGAGATGGCTTGCAGCTGGAAAGGCATCCGCTGCGTAAAACGTGCTGGATAAGTTGGCAGTTCATTCCACTGTGGCGACCCCAGATTAATAAAGGGAATAAACCGAAAAGAAAATGAATGAATGAATATTAATTAGATTTTTTTTAAATGTAAGTACTGTCACCCGACAAAGCAGAGAATTTGGTGAGCAAATCAAGTCAAAGGCAGATTCTGTTTGACCTGTGTATTCACCCATAAACTCCACTGTGTTATAAATGTGTTTATGTTTTTATTGCGATATGTTATCGTTTTAAAAGTTGTTTTAGTTAATACAATTTAAAGTATTGTTTTCTATTTATTTAGAAATATTATGAAATCAATTAGGAAATTACTCATGGGGACTTTAAGGTAATATAGTTTGGTATATTTACCTTCGGCTCGCGGCTCTCAATGATATTCAATTTTTGGCCCTTCATACGAAAAAGTTTGGGCACCCCTGGCCTAATATTATGGTTTTTACAAAAGAAGGGTAAATTAGAAAATAAAGAGCAGGACTGGCTTGGTATCAATAAGTCAGTAATAGTAACAATCAGACACAAATATTATTTTAATGCCTTAAGCCTCGTTCACACTACGAGGCGACTCGCATCAGCAAAGCAACAAGTGATCGGTCATTTCAACGGAGAGTGAGCGACTTCTGGCAACCTCCATCTAGGCGAGCGACTACCAGGAGGGCATGTGACGCGACTAACTTGAGAATCCTTCAACTACGCAAATGAAGAGTGACTTTCTTGAGTAACAGCCAATAGGAGCACCAGTAGACCCCATGTGATCCTCTCTCAGAGGCCAGTTATGTTCTCCGTGCTGAAGACCTACACAGACCTGCGTTTGCAGCAAAATGCCCCCCAGAGTGACAGGCAGCTACATGTTCTCTGCTAGTGTGAATAAAGCATTACTTACACAGGCATACTCACACCTGGAGCATGTATTTATTAAACCTTGGATTGCACTTGAATGGTGAGATTTGCACAGAATTATTGCATACTATCTGCATTCGTTTTTGCATTGGTCTAAACATAAAAGTCCTGCTGCTGTGTGTCTTTGTTCTTCATTTTAAAAAATATATAAAAAAAAACAAATAACTGTATTGTCGTTATTATACAAGCTAATCTACACCACTGAAGGCAAAATTATTAGATCTTCTGTGAAATTTAATTATTTAAAAAAAAATATATATATATATATATATATATATATATATATATATATATATATATATATATAATAATTCCCAAGTGCTGACTAACAGATTTTTTCCAACACATTTTTAAACATATGAATTAATAATTAGTCTTTTTTCTTTGCCATATTATATTTAAAAGATACTAGCATTCAGCTTAAGGGTAATTAGCATTCATAAGAAATGATTATGAAGCATGCATAATCAGGCAATCATTGGACAACAGTGGTTTGTATTGTAGCTAATCAAAAATATATACACATTTCTTGAGGGGGATAATAATATTGACCTATAAAATAATTTATGAAAGGTTAAAACTGCTTTACTTCCTTTCACAGTAGATAAATGTATATTTTACAGAAGAAAAACATATACAGGACATATTGTGAACATATCTTCACAGAAGAGCTAATAGTATTGTCCTCTACTGTATGAAAGAAATACTCATCACTCTCTAATGACTTGCAGTAGAATACGGAATTAATGAATCAATTGAAGATTCAGTCGGGCCGGGCAATAAATTGAAGGCGATATTCATGAGCATTTTGTCAGTTATGAATTTTAAGATTTAGCTACCCTAAAAGGTACGCAAGATAAGTGTAGCGTTTGCTGAATCACGATTGAGTTTTCATTTCAACTGATCAGCCAGCCCAGATTCCCAGCTCTGGTGTTAATGGTAAATCTAAGACTTTACTCACAATGATGCAGCCCTCTATCCGCATGTTGACCTGTTCGTACAGCCATACTGAGATTCGAGAACGCTGCAAAGAAGCGGGAAAATGATTAACAACTGCTCATTTGCATTTTGTCAAGTGGTAGAAATACAAACAAATAAATTTAAAAAACTGAAAAGTGCTGGATTGCCAGAACCTTTTTAACCCTATGGTTGGGTTTATCCATATTTGACCCAAAGTTTTGTCATGACCACCCAGTATGTTGATTTTAAGAGTACACTATACAGGGGACAGTCCTGCAGAATCATGTGGTTAAAAAAATAGTTCAGAAAAAAACAACATTTCTGTGCTTTGATTCAACCACAGACCATTACAGATGTATATGTTTTCTTTAGTCGAACATTAAAGACTTTTTAGCTAAAATGTTGGCAATTAATAAACCAAATATTCAAGTCAAAAGTTTGGAAAAACAAACAAAACATACCAGGAACAACTAACAACCAAGGCTCCTGACAATATATTTGATGGACTTCTAAAGTGAAACAATCTGTCTGTGCAAGAAACTGAACATTATTTACAACACTGTGCAATTCATAACCTTGATTTTGAGTGCATTCATCCAGATGCATAATGATGTATATATGATATTAAGATTGCTTCGCCAGAATATTGTTGTTTTCATCTCAACTTGCCTCTAGCCATTGACTTACATTTTATGAGTCATTAAAGACCAGTTTCTGCAAAAAATATATTAAAAATGTTCTACTGGAGGACAACACGGTGGCTCAGTGGTTAGCACTGTCACCTCACACAGCAAGAAGGTTGCTGGTTCAAGTCCTGGCTGGGTCAGTTGGTATTTATGTGTGGAATTCCGTGTTGGCGTGGGTTTCCTCCGAGTGCTCCGCTTTTCCCCACAGTCCAAAGACAAGCGCCATAAGTGAATTGAATAAATTAATTGGCCATTTGTGAATGAGTGTGTGTGGATGTTTCCCATTACTGGGTTGCAGCTGGTAGGACATCAGCTGTGTTAAACATATGCTGGATAAGTTGGTGGTACATTCTGCTGTGGCGACGCCAGATGAATAAAGGGACTAAGTCAAAGGAAAATGAACGAATGAATGTTCTACTAGAGAAATGTCATCTACATCTTGATGCTTTCAATTTATATATATATATATATATATACACACATACTGTAATATTATCGATTTCCTTCTTTAGAATTAGCAAAGAATCCTTTTCTGAAATTACAGTAAGAAGGTGAAAGTCTGATTGTGTGAATATAAACCAACTTTAACTCGATATAGACCTTAGCAATGATTATTAAAGTACAACATCGTTTACAGTCAGAGAAATAGTTATTGTTGTTTTGAAGTCATACTTAATACATGCCCTTTCAGACAGAATATGTAAACAATACAGAGACCTTCAATTCAGACAAGTTACATATAATGTGCTAATAACAGTAACATGATAACATGTATTAGACTTTTTAATTGCTTTACTATTTTATTGAATATGATAGTCAAAATTTGAGAAAACAATTTAACCAACTTTAACTCAATGCTTAGAATATTTTCATCTCTAAGTGAACTAGGCCTTCTCATATTTATCAAGACATCTATAAATCGTGCAGGAATAACAGAATAAAGATTATGCTTTATAGAAATAAAATAAACACTGGAAAAATATAAAGATGTAGATAGATAACCCTCGTAATGTCGCAGACAGAAAAACAATGTACTTACATTCTGTAGATACCTGAAAATAAGGTTCTGAAAGACTCGTTAAGGAAACAAATGACATATGTAAACACAATGTACATTTTTCATTCATTTGTAACGCGTGACTGACGGGCACTGTTATAACCAGCTCAAGCGTTGTTTAAAGTATTTAGTATTTCAAAATTTAGCAGACACCAGGTATATTACCT
This sequence comes from Danio albolineatus, assembly GCA_903798035.1. NCBI lineage: Eukaryota > Metazoa > Chordata > Actinopteri > Cypriniformes > Danionidae > Danio > Danio albolineatus. The sequence goes on from CAIGQQ010006939.1 coordinate 2,267,787, forward strand.
ACAATAATAATGCATACTATATTATATTATTCATGAATCAGCACATTTCCAACACATAATATCAGTACAATGGGAAGAGCTCAGCGCGTTATTTGGTCTGAAAGGATACGATGGGCTGCACCATGACCTTCTGAACCTTCTGTCCTTGTCCTCTGTACGCCATCCTTCTTAATAATATTCGGAAACGACTATAAAAAGTGACAAAATGTGAAATTAAGTGTAATAGTTATTGGCGCGGCAACGAAAATCTCACGTTGGTTGCTGTTGTTCCAATGGCGGCGCAATTCCGGAAACAGAATGACGCAAGTAAAATGGCGCGCTGATTGTATGTAACGCCTCTTGTGGCTTGGAGAGACACTATAGAAAGGCGGATTCATACAATTTTGTTTTAAAATCGCCGATCATCTTTATGTAATGCATAATAATAGTGACAATACTTTTTTTTAAATGTTATGTATTTGTACAACGATAATACACCGCTTTCAATCAGCCTTTTCATTTAGTGTTACATAGCAATGCTTTATTACACTAAAAAGTACAACCATTCCATTTAATTTCTTATTAAATATACCAATGATGCATCTTGAAATGTAATGTTAACGACTCTGATATAATACATTTGAAGCCTAGTTTTTATGACGTAGTACACAAGGTGTGTGACGTACCGCGCAGGTTTTCGCTCGGTCAGTGTGTCAATTGTTGTTGTTTGAAGAGGCGCTCGGCGGTGAGTGATTTAGCGATTTTTATTAAATGAGATATTATTTCTGTTGATCCTTAAGAAGACATATTTCTAGTGGAAAACTGTGAATTTTAAGATGATTTTACTGTGTGTCAGCTGAGCTTCTGTAACGTTTTCTGTGGCATGGCTAATAGTTAGCCTAGCTTATCTTGTTGTCAACATTGGCAGTTATATTATTAAACACGATCTACATTTACTTGGGTGTGAAGAAAATAAGGTTAAATATTTAATTTACTAATTATAGATGTATGTGTTGTTTAAGATTTGTGTCAAGCTCTATTGTATTTTGTCAAGTAGTTCTTCCTCAATAGCTCAGCACAATCCATTATCTAAAGTGACCCTGAAATATATTAGTAATACTTAAAAAAATATTGTAATATATTTGTAACTAATTTAGTAAAATTTTCTCTTCTTTCTTTATGTATTTGATATATTATGTATTCATAGACTGTATGATTATTTTTTTAATTGTCATTGAAAATCTGATGCTGCTTTACACACATTTAAAGGGCACCTATGATGAAAATCAGGTTTTGTAAGCTGTTTGGAGAACTGTGTGTAGGCGTAGTGTGTCTAGTGTCTACTGTCATATTGGAGTGATACTGCTGCTCTACTAAACGGTTGACCATGTTTTCAATGTTTTAAATAATAGTCATTTAAAGAAAAATTTAAAGTCATTTTTAAATGGTTCACACACACACAGCATTGTTGGTTTACCAAGAAAATCAAACAAACATAATCCCGTTGAAATACTACACTTGATTTTTGTTTTATTGTAAACAAAAAACAAGAAAGCATGTTAAATGAGAATCTAAAATATTTTATGCCATACTTCAAAAAATAAAGGGGATTTACTATTCAAAAATGTTTTATTTTTAATATGTTTTTTAAATACATTGCCTTTACACTTCATATTTTCAGATTTGTCATACTATATGTATTAATTCTGGTACTTTTACCATAAACGATGCATAAACCATTTGGTAGAGGCTGATATTTTAGAAATTATGGGATGTGCTGAAATAAAATGCATTGAGTGTGTTGACTAGCGACATTAGGAGTTAAGAAATGCAATCCATTTTTTTCTTGGTGTGGAATTTAAAGGGTTAACACGGCAAGTCTCTTTTTGAATTTACTGATGTAAAAAATAGGACCCAAATCCCAGTGATTTTGAGGCCCACTGCAAAGTGACATAAGCTCAAAGTATTTTTAAAACAGAGCATGTTTGTAATAAAGACAACAAAATCGCTATCTAATTCTCAACCGCTATAGTCACCATGGCTGCATGGCGTCAGGAAACGCTAATATGTGTGTGTGTAATGCAAACGGTATTTGTGTGAGACTCATCATTTCAGAAAGGCTTGAATAAACTCCACCATAAATGCATGAAATAAATGTACTTGTTATTTCTGACTAATGAGCTGTATTTCAGCTTCATTCGAGTCTTTCTCTATCACTGACTGCTGTTTATCTGATGTAATGCAAGAGAAGCAGACACGCACATGGGAATGGTGGGCGGGGAGAAGCAGCTCATATGCATTTAAAGCCATAGGCTACAAACACAGCTACACTGTACTCAGACAATAAAATGGGCAGATTCTGGAGGCTATGACAAATAATCTGATGGGTATTTTGAGTTGAAACTTTACAGACACATTCTGGAGACACCAAAGGCTTATCTTACATCTTGTAAACGGGGTAAAATAATCTAGATTCCTGCATTTGTTCTGTTTTGAATGTTGTTCATCAAATAAACTTGGTTCGTGAATCTGTTTTGTGTTCAGAAGTCAACAGGGACAGGATGCTGCGTCTGCGTTGCAAAGCCAAGAATGGAACCCATCTGATGCAGGGCCTTACACACCAATCTTGTGTTCAGGAACTTAAAGATAAGATCGAGGAGTTGACAGGGATACCATGTGAAGTACAGAAGATCATGGTCGGCTATCCACCGTCCAGCCTGGATCTACGCAACGGTGAAGCCCACCTCAAAGACTACCCTATCAAATCAGGTTTGACTTTGCTTCGCAGAGCATAATCACTACACTTGATGCATTTAAAATGTGTTAAAGCAGTGTTTCTCAACCACTTTCCTGGAACACCACCACCTCTGCACTTTTTCCATTGGTGCGTCCCAAATCGCATACTTATGCACTATTCTACACCATTTTGTAGTATAAATAGTGTAAGTAGTGCGTTCACACTGAAAACTCTTAAAAATAATAAGCACACTTTAAATAGCCAGATGATGCACTCATTCCACCGGTAAAATAAAGTGTGCAATGATGGACACTTCACACACTCAACGGCCGCAGCTTTGGGCACGTAACGGAAGGGGCGGAGCTATTGGGCGCACATGTGGAAAACGTTATTTATTTTGGACTGTGAAAGCAAAATTCTCCTACGAGAATGATTATAGCGCCTCTCAATGGTGAATACAGTTATACTCATGGCAGGTATTATTCGGTATTTTGGTAATTTATTTCACTAATTTGGCAACCGTCAAATGTCATCTGGAAAACGGTTTGAATTTGCGCTTAGTAATAAAGCCATTAGTGTCCTATTTGGGACAACACTACACACTACATATACTGTGTTGTTGAGTGTGTAAGTGCATAAGTACATAGTGCATAGTGTGTCATTTGGGACGCAGCTCATGTCTCCTTAACCAAACACACCTGATTCAGGCCCCGTTTACACTAGTGCGTTTTAGTTTTAAAACGGCGTTTTAGCATGAAAACGATCCGCGTCCACACTAGCGTTACACGCAGCGTTTCTGAACATATCTCCGTCCACACCACTCCACCAAAAACGTGTATCACGTGACCATTCGCGCACTCTGGGCATGCGCGTTCAAGTATAAACAGGAAGCATGTGTCTCGCTCAGCATTTGGTTATTGTTAGTCAACAAACGCTAACCCAAAACCAGCGTTCTAAATAGGGCTTACGCCGATTGAAACGCGAGCGATTAGCGAGTGCTCGAACGATAGCTTGCCTTTTGCGAATATATGCAGCTGTTGTAGTCAAAAAGGCAGAGTTTAACTGCACAATAGTGCCTAAAACGGACAATAGTGCAAACAACGCTCCCATTTCTGTGTCCAGCAGCCACGCCTCTGTTTTCCTCCATCCACACTGAGACGGAGCAACAGCATTTTAGAATGTTTCCAAAACGCTCTGTTTTCGGGGCTCGATAACTCCGGCGTAGTGTGGACGGATGGCGTAACCGTAGCAAAACTTGCGCGTTTTAAAACGAAAACACAGTGTAAACGGGGCTGCAGATCATCAGCTCATTAGCAGAGACTGAAAGAGACCTGTAATGGGTGTGACAGACAAAAGAGACATCCAAAATATGCTGTGTTGGTGGTCCGCAAGGAATGTGGTTGAGAAACACTGTTAAAGGAATAGTTCTAACAAAATTGAAAATCTGTTGAAAATGAGACCACTCTTAGGCCATCCTTAAAAGAAGTGCTCACTCATCAGGAGAACATTCAAGAGGATTTTTAGGTAAAACAATTCATATAATGCAATTCAACATCTACTGGCAGGATTATGAAATGCATGCATGGCTGTGCACTTTTTTTCCACGCTCACATTTGTATGTCACAGCCATGTGCGCTCTGTTCAGTACATGATAAATAATGCCACAGGTCGCACAGTTGTTATTATTCTCTGCAAGCCATCTGTCCTTATGTCTTCATTAATTCAGTGCTCAAATCGAATACCTGAAAGTGTCATAAGTTTAGATGATATTACAAATTTCTAAAAAATTATTTTATCATTATTAAAACTATTAAAAACAGGGACTACGCCAAAGGAAAGGGAAAGTGATAAACTCTTATTAGCAATGTAGGATTTTTTTTTCCCAGGGTGGAAAGTTAAAATAGGCTACTCAATTCAACTGGACTTAATAATTTTTAAGTTAAAACTTTTGACTGACTAGCAGTTTATTTATCACGTGGAATAAATTAAAAAACACACACACACACACACACACACACACACACACACACACACACACATATATATCACATGCCTGAACCTGAAACATTCTGATGAACAGGGGCAATGCTTTCTTACACTATTATTTTAATTTGTTAAACTATTACTTTAATTCTGTGTTAAAGAGATAGTTCACCCAAAAATCATGTACTCACCCTTGACTTGTTCCTAACCAGTTTTTTTTTATTCTGTTGAACACAAAAGAAGCTGTTTTTTTAATATGACATCCATGCTCGGGAAAAACAAACACTATGTAAGTAAGTGGTTACAGATTTCCAACATTCTTTGAAATATCTTCTTTTGTCACAGATTTGTCACATTTTTGCGTGAACTATCCCTTTATTAAAGCCATTCATTCTAGGGCTGTGCAATGAATCAAAATTCAGTTTAAAAAAATATTATACATGTACTGCAATGTGCCTTTTCCAGCATGGGACACGCTTTGTTTATTGATGTGTATTGGATTCATTCGTGTTTTTAAAAACGTGAAAGAAAACGCATGCTGTTGTGTGTGCGCACTCAGTCTCAGATTTCTCTCAATAACCCCAATTTGTTATGAAGGTATAACTGAACATAAAGAGTTAAGAATGAAACTGCATGTGAAAGTCTGCACGGCTCTTAAAGCCACTCTACACTACTGTATATTCCTGCTACAAAACAAACTGCAACAATTTTTGGACACACGACCCACTGATAACTGTTTAAATAATCGTGATTACAGTTTTTACCAGAATAATCGTGATTATGATTTTTCCCATTTCATTCACATTTATTTTTGGTCATTTTCCTCTGTTCATCATTGATTTGTTTAATCCCCCAGGAGACACGTTGATTGTAGAGGAGGAGAAGAACAAACCCAAACCCCCAGCGCAACCCACTGTGACCAAAGGCCCCAGTTTTGAACCGACTCCAGTAGTCGAGCGCCACGTGGTGCCCGCTGACAACTCCTGTTTGTTTACTAGCGTGAACTACGTAATGGAAGGCGGTGTGTACGACCCAGCCTGCGCGTCCGAAATGCGCGGCCTCATCGCACAAATAGTAGCCAGCGACCCCACCGCGTATTCAGAAGCCGTTTTGGGCAAAACCAACGAGGAATACTGCACGTGGATCCGTCGGGATGACACGTGGGGAGGCGCCATTGAAGTTTCCATCCTCTCCAAGTTCTACCAATGTGAAATCTGCGTGGTGGACACTCAAACGGTACGCGTGGATCGGTTCGGCGAGGATGCTGGGTACACCAAAAGAGTGCTGCTTATTTATGACGGGATCCATTACGATCCACTTCAGAAGGTGTTGCCTGGTTCCGATGTCCCTGCGCAGACTGTATTCTCCACCACAGATGATGTTATTTTAGCTCAAGCGCTGGAACTGGCAGACGAAGCGCGGAGGAAACGTCAGTTCACGGACGTCAACCGCTTCGCTTTGCGCTGTATGGTGTGCCAGACTGGCCTGGTAGGGCAGAAGGAGGCGAGGGAACATGCCAAGGAGACAGGCCACACCAATTTCGGAGAGGTGTGATCTTCTCACTCCATCTTTTAAATCACCGCCGCGTCACTGCCACGCCACCTGACATGGTACCCGCTCTTTCACTGCTGCCTGTTCCAGCTCGGTACAGTCCTCTACCTCACATTGTCTTCAGGAGACTTTCACGTGTCGAGTTACCCAAGAATACAGTGTTCTTTTGGTTTCGGTTTACTCTCGAGAAGTGTTCAATTGTGCTTTTTTTTTTTTTTTGCCTGACGTGAGGACAAGCCGTCCGTTCAAACCAAAATGTTTAAAAGGGATTTTCCACTACTTAAAACCGTCTTGTTTGTTACGATGATTACAATACTTGTATTATGCTGACTCGAAACGCATCCAGGTCATATTTCCACTGCGAAAACAATGAATTTCTATACTGTTCTGCTGATATCACTACGTTTTCAATAGAATCAGGCACACATATACATCCTCCTGCTGTAATTTGATAGTTTTGAATTATTTCTACATTACAGGGTTGCTTTATTTTGATTCGTTTGATTGCAACGGTATATAATGGAAAGCTAAAACTCACTTTATTGCATTTTAAAGGGATGGTTCACCCTGTAATGACAATGAACTCACTATTTAATCACCCTCAAGTGATTCCAAACCTTTATGAGATTGTTTCTTCTGTTGAACACAATAGATGATATTTTAAAGAGAGCAGAAAACCAGTAACCATTGAAATGAATTTCTATACTGTTCTGCTAATATCGCTACGTTTTCAATAGAATCAGGCACACATATACATCCTCCTGCTGTAATTTGATAGTTTTGAATTATTTCTACATTACAGGGTTGCTTTATTTTGATTCATTTGATTGCAACGGTATATAATGGTAAGCTAAAACTCACTGTATTGCATTTTAAAGGGATGGATCACCCTGTAATGACAATGAACTCACTATTTACTCACCCTCAAGTGATTCCAAACCTTTATGAGTTTCTTTCTTCTGCTGAACACAATAGATGATATTTTGAAGAAAGCAGAAAACCGGTAACCATCGACTTCTATAGTAGGAAAAACAATGGAAGTCAATGGTTACAGGTTTTTTTTAGCTGTCTTCAAATTCTGATCGTTTGTGTTCAACAGAAGAAAGCAACTCCTTAAAGTTTGTAATGAGTAAATGATGACAGATCTATAATTTTTGGGTGAAATATCCCTTTAATAGTTGTGGAAAACGTATGAAAATAACGTATGCTAAATATAAGTCTTAATTCTGGTTTAATTTAATGTGACCTAGACATGTTTTTAACTCATGACCTCATGTAAAAAGACTGACAGTATGAACAATGCTAGCTAAACTATTGGTAGTACTTAACAACTAAGGGTTTTAATGAGTGCTCAGTGTTTTTGGTTAACTGAATCATGTTTGTTAATCTCTCCACATGCAACGTGCTTTTGGATGTGGCCTGAGTAGTATTGATAAAACGCTGGAGCTAAGCTCAAGACATGCCTTTTATGATTTCTAATTCACACGTGGCATTAATCTATTTATATTATATCGGTCTTTGTAAGGTCATAGGCACAGCTTCTGAACAATCGATGATGGCACTACATGAAGTCTTAAGTTCACTGGCTCCATTGTACCTGTTACTTGAAATAGTCGCACAGATCAAGTGTGGGCCGAGTTCTCAATATGGTTTTTCAGGAAGCTAGCTAGCTAGAAATGTGTGGGTTTTACAATTGAAGTGGACAACCAATGGTGCTGATAGTAGAGATTTAGCTTTTTTCTTTGAAGGGCACTTGTGTCATCGACCACACAAGATTGTTTTATGCAAAATGTGTTCATTCTTTCTCAAGTGTCTACGACGTATTGTTAGCGCGAGTGATTGTAGTGATGTTTTAAACGGAGAAATGTGTAATACTGAACTTATTTTCCTGGCATATTACGGAGGAAGAGTTTTAGGTCTAGCAAAGTATTATAGTAGTAGGCTGTGGATGAACTGTTGACAGCTTGTAAGGCCTGAAGATGATGTACGTTCTCAGTATTTTCTGTCAGGTACAAACCACAAGGATGTTTACTCGTTTGCAGCTTTTTTTATTTTGGAGAAATTGTGCCATTGCAAGGCCAAAGGACTCTTTTTCTCTTTATTTTGCTGTGATTTATTTATTTTTAATTGCCGCGATCAGTGTTTTATCTACACTAAAGTAACTCTGAGTGAGGAACTGCATGTACAGCACTCGTTGCTACAGAATCACTGGTTATACTGGGTTAATGATAAATAAACTTGAATTGATATATATTTGTGTGTGTGTGTTTTAAAGTTAATTCCTACTTAAGGATTGGTGTTTACTAATACAAGCGCCGCTACTACAATTAACAACACTTGTCATTTTCCATTTAGTTCTATTGAAGCAGGATACCAAAAGCTGACTTTATAAAGCACTATTCCCCATTGTCAAGAAGAAAATGTATTTTTTATTGTTGCCAGATATTAATGAACGTTTTATCTGACAGTTGCATGTAAGCTATAAATGTTTCTAGTAGAGCTGGGCGATATGGCAAAAATATAATCTTGATAATTATTTTCCATATTGAACAATACCGATATATATTTTGATATCAGTTATTAATGCTTCCAGATTTAAGAGTATCCCAACAATGACTGAAGCCGCAAAAGTGAGAGGGTCCATTAAATAGCTTGACATATTTTCGGCCAATGAATTTTCAGTGGCTGAAAATTTGGTGCATCTCTAATATCAACACACTTTTAGATTCCCATTGTTGCACATTTCTGCTGTTTGATTGGCTCTTAGATTAAAATAGAGTAAAAAATAAAGTCCAGAGCTTATCATTGTTATTAACATAAATTTTATCACGATTTGAAATAATATCGTTTACTGGCCCAGCGCTAATTTCTCGGCAATTCTAACATTTAAAAAATTAGACTTGCCACATCTTTTGAATTGTTTTTAGCTAAAATTGAGTTATAAACTCCAATTAGACAAAAGCAAATAAACTAAAAACTGCAAGAATTAATGTTACAGTTCTGAGAGTAACTGCAAATCTTGATTCTTGGAAAAAAAATCTGATTGGTAAAATATTAAATCAGAAATTGCAACTGTGACCAATTCTCTGAATTGCAAAGAAAAAAAGTCAATTGTGAGATTTAATTCAGCTTGTATTCTCCCCTTATGAAAATTAACCATAGTTTTACTAGTAAAAGTATAGTAACAATGTTTTTTTTTTATTATGTGTGTGTGTAGTAAAAGTGTTATACAAATGGCAATCAATTATAAGTGTTGCAAAACCATTGTTAAACTGTGACTACCTTGGTTACTACATAAACCAATTTTTTTGTCTTTGTTTTACCTGAAGGGAACCATGTTTAATTTTTGCATAGTTGTTCTTACTAACAGCATAAAAACTGGTTGGTTTTAAGAAACTAATGGTCACACTACACACTTTTACTTACTTTAAGGTTCCTTTAGTTAATATATTTACTAACATGATTAAACAATGAACAATACATTTATTACAGTGAAATGAAAACACAGTTGTTCATGATCTGTTCATGTTAACTCACAGTGCATTAACTAATTTAACCTTATTGTAAAGTGTCACCAAACTAATGTTAACACCGACCGTGGTGTGAAAACATAATGAGACCTAGTCAGTAAACCTGGATCAAATCAGTTGCAGTTGACGGGGATTAAACTAATGTTATTTTAAGAAACCTTTAATAACGCGATTAACTAGGATTTCCTGTTGATCCTCCTAACACTTTTAGTCATCGTGTGTTTGTTATTGCAGACGTGTAAACATAAGTCGTAGGTGTAGTTTGTAAGGGGTTAATTGAATATATACGTACTAACCTCAGCTCAGCTCCATTTCCCCTCACGTATGATTGATTTTGAGGCGAACGTTTGTTTTATTCTCCACACTCACCGCGCCGTTCTCTGATTGGCTGCTGCAGCGCAGAAGCGTAAATGATTGGTCGAAGATTCCCCTATTTACAGTACTGGACTCCACTCTGTCACACACAGCACTGACGCTGAGGCTGTAGAAGCACGTGAACCTGCTGAGGTGCCATCTAACAACTCTCTCTGCCCTCAAGGTAAGCTTTTATTAAGGCATATTTCCTAATTATGTCTATATATTGACAATATACGTTTGAAATTAAAGTAATGAGCAAATTATTATAGCGTACTAAGCAGAGAAGAGTAAGACATTGTAAAGTAATAGAGAAATGTCTCGTTTAAAATCAAATTTAAATCAAACACTCGCTCTTTTACATCATTTAGCAACACACCCTGGAGTTAAAATGTTAATTAAAAAAAAAAATAATAATTTTTTTTAAATTTAATTTAAAGTAGCTTAACACTGAAAGCTTCACACAGCCTTTGGACTGATAACATAGTTAAGTGACCTTTGTTATGTAATGATGCAGATCATAAATTCACAATAAACTTTTTTATATATATATATATATATTGTGTTGTTATGATTATAGGCTAGAAAAGTGTAAATTGTCTAGAACTATATAATGGTGTTTCAGAGCCAATGTGAATAACATTTATATAATCCAAAAGGCCAGTGGGTTTATTATGTCTGTAAAAATGGACCTTGCTTTCACTGTCATTGCGATATGGTTTACTGATTACAGTTTATTTATTACAGACCTTGTGAACACTCCTAATCTGAATGCAATGCAACGGCTTCTCTTTTTCTATCCATATAAAACCTGCTTGCTGTTATATTTGCATATCACATACTGCGTCATTGAAAGAGAAACAAGTGTTATCAACATCTACGTCACATTCAAATTTACAACACTGTGAACTGTGGATTTTCTGACTAATAAAACAAGCATATTGATTTACTGATCTTTCATAAACCTGTATGAATCAATCCGTCTACTAAATAGTAAAGCAGAATTTCTGATGTGAAACTTTCTTGTGCATGTAAATTAACTATATTTAGCCTTGCGTACTTTGAGCTGGAGGTCAAAGCTTAATTTTGGTAAAGAAAATATATATTATTTGCTGTGCAGCTATTCAGATATAATTGCTTGCTGTTTTAAATTGATGTACTGTACATTCAGTATAAAATTGTCAATAATTGCTCTATATTTCCACTGTTATTGCTAAAATGACTTTAAAGGATACAGATCGAGATGCTCACTTAGATTTCTTTGTATTCTGCTTTTAAAGGAAATGCAGTTTCATCAGCACTGCTAAAGAGCTTTGAATTCATCTCAGGGTGGAGGTTTTCTTCATTTGCAATGCCGATAAGTGACATGCGGCAAGATGGCAATGGCCTCGACACAATGGGCGAGATTGACAGTAATGGCAGCTGTGATAGCGTGGTCAGCTTCAACTCATGCTTTGTAAGAAACACCTTTATTTTATGAAGAAGCACTGAAAGTTCTGTCATTTTTGGCATTCAAAACCTGTATGACTGTTAATTGTGTAACTCAATAGATTGAGAATGATAACTTTAATGGCAATTTCCATTCACATTGATGCATGATGTTGCTTTGTTTATTATAAATATCAATGCAGTTATTTAGACCACTGATTTACAGTAGGAGGATTCTGATTGGCTGTCGTTGTTATTGTCCTTCATCATCTGGACTAAAATTGTTTCTAAAGTGATTTCAATGATTTTGTTTCTCTTTGTCATTTATCATAATTGTTGTACAGTAGAAAAAATGGTGTGAATGGTATCGTTTTACAACTCCCATGGAGTTAAACAGATAAAGTTTTATCAATTTGGAATCCATTCAGTTGATCTCCAGGTCTTACAGGAACTCTTTTAGCTTAGCATAATTCATTAAATTGGATTAGACCATTAGCATCTCACCCCAAAAAAAAAAAAAAAGTTTTCATAAGTTTACTATTTAAAGCTTGGATGAAAATTGAAAAGTTTTTATTTTCTAGGCCAATTCATTCTGGCACAATAATCAAGGAACTTTGCTGATGTACCATGGCTGCAGCAGGAGCACTTATATTAGCAACTTTTCATTTTTCATCATTCATATTAGACGGCAGGGTCAAGCTTTAAATAGGACAATTATGAAAACTCCTTTCCTAAATTACCTGGGCCCTATTCACTCCGTCCTCTTTTTCCCCTACTGGTGACGCTCCTGGCCATGGTACATGGCAGATGTATGTCTGCAAAGTTCCTTGATTATTACGCTAGAATGAGGGTATAGTTTTTAGCCTAGAAATTAACAACTTTTCATTTTCCATCATTTTCCATCAGTCTCAGTACACAACATAACTACAAAAGAGCCAAGCTTTAAATAGCAAACTTATGAAAACTCACGCCAAACCCAAAGATCTGCTGAATGGATTAAAAAATGGTAAAACTCAACTGTTTAACTCTCTGGGAGTTGTAAAATGAGCCCATTTTCAATGTGTGTTGATGTCATGGACAAAAATATTCTTTATGATGTCTATTGTTGTGCTCTGAAGAAAGTCAATCTTCCAGGTTTTAACCTAAACATAAACGAGTAAAAGTTTAGCCATTCACAACGATTTCTGTTGCAGAGTGATGAAAGTCTAGAGTATCTTTCCGCTGAGGAGAAGGCTTGTCTCATGTACCTAGAGGAGACTATTCAGTCATTGGATACAGAGGATGACAGTGGCTTGTCTAATGATGAATCCCTTCAGCTGCTAGCACGAGGAAACGTAGCTAACAAAGCGGCCCACCTCTCTGCATCCATTACACTCAGCAAGCAACCTAGTCAAGGTGAGCGAGAGCTCTATTTACTATTTCTAGCGCTGACCTATTCTTAATTTTCCCAATACTGGGTTGTAGCTGGAAGGGCATTCGCTGTGTAAAACATATGCTGGAATAGTTGGCGGTTCATTCTACTGTGGCGACCCCTGATGAATAAAGGGACTAAGTCGAAGGAAAATTAATTAATCAATTAACTATTGCCAATAGGTACATGACTTAATTTTCTTGTTTTCTTGACATATCAAAGTTAGTTTTTCGTTATCTTGCGCAGACTGAACTGCTGCTCTAGGAAAAACACTTGTGCTGCCGCAGGAGTGTAACCTACATCTAAAAAAAAATTGTTGGATTGGTCACACATTAGGCAGAGACTTGGGTATAAATAATAATAATTACTATACCAATACTAATAATAATAAATGCATACATAAAAAGAGAAAGAAAGTCATGATCTCATGAAAACAACTTTTTATTCTGTTGAGATCACAAGAGAAAAAAAAAAAGTTTTCATCACAAGAAAACGAGTTGAGATCATGAGAAAACGAGAGAGAAAGATATTTGAATGCATGGCGTCTTAGGACTTTCAAAAAATAAAACTTCCGAGCTGGGTGATATGACAAAAATCTTTTATCATAATATTAGTCATCTCATATCCTGATAATGATATACAGTGCTCAGCATATATAAGTACACCCCTCACAAATCTGTCTTTTAAATTCACATTTTTTTATAGAAAGCTATACAATATTATATTTGTTCATACTGTATACATAAGATTAGTCAGTACTAAAGCCAAATCTGGAGCTTATCTAACAAAATAACTTACGATAACGGTCCAAAAACTAGTACACCTAATTTTTTATGCTATAGAAAAATATTAAAAACAATTTTTAAAAAGGTGAATAATCAAGAGAAGCAAAAAAATTTAAATAAATTTTTTTTTGTAGGTTGTCATTTTCTTGCGATATTTTGCTTGAAGATAATTGTATTATCTTTCATTTTCTTAAGATGTTTGGTGACTAAAATATTATGTCAATAAATATATCTGTTTAATAGATCTGTTTTGTTAAATGCACCAAAACACATTGCCTATATTCACTACGAAATGGATAAAAATATTAATATTTAAATTGGGGTATACTTAATTATGCCGAGCACTGTAGTACCGTTTTTGTAAATTTAATCAATTGATAGTTTATCTATACTGACCACATGTAAAACACTATTTCTTTTTACCATTTTAAAGGATACACTCATAATATATTATACTCATTCATATGTGATCATATTTAGTGCAAACGTTTGATTAAAAATATAGAAATAATAAGGATAACACACTTTTCACCAAATAAAAGGCAAAATATAAACATTGTACTTTCAAGGTTGCAACACTTTCTCACGATGCTGTTATTCATGTTTCTGCCTGCATCCACGTAATGGAGTGTATTATTGCGCTCATATTAATGATGAAAAAGTATTACCATAAACAATGTATTTCATGACATCATGAAATAAACGATAGAGAATAATATGAAAGAATATATGGTCATATTGCACAGCCCTATCTGATAATGCCCTAATTTATATTTTCTTTGTTATAGATATGCCCAAAAGCCAATCTGAAGGTCTATATTCATCTGGCAGCTTTGAGCAAAATTCTGAAATTCTGAATTATATGGTTCCTACGCCGTTTGTCCTAGCAAACCACAACTCCAAATTCCAATCCAGACATGGTTTAGCTGCGTCACAAAAAAAACACACCATCCAAAGTTACATCTGAATCTGTCCAGATCCACCAAGAAGCTCCACGAGTTCCCCCGGAGGTCAACGTGGTTGTGATACCACCTCCACGTAAATCCAAAAGTAGTAAAGAAACGAAGAAAGAGCAACAGAAAAACATGCAATCAGAGAATGTGGCGCACAGAGGACCACTTTCCTATGAAGCTCTAGTGCAGCTGCGCAAGAGTGCATCTATACGGAAAACCAATGCAACCGAAGCTAATTATTCTACAAATAAAGATCTTAATGGGAAAACCTCTGAATCCCAACCCATTTCCCAGACTCCCAAACCTGGTCCTCCACCGGTGGCTCCTAAACCTAAAAAGAAAGTAAACCAAGAAGGAGCATCTGGAACCAATAGGGACTCCTCCATGCCTTATTCAGGAGATAAATTAATGAATCCAGAGAAAGTAAGAGTGGAGGCTCTTTGCAAGTTGGGTCTCCTCAAGGAAGACGCAAAGATCTGCAAACAGCTAAAGCAATCTCAATCTCAATCCAAACCAGCAAACCAGACCTCAAGTGAACATCTTGCAAACAATATCCCAGCAAGACCTGAAGAACAAATAAATCAGCCCGTTCAAAGATGCAGTCCGCTCCACCAGAGGTCAGTGAGCGATCTTTTCACATCGTCTTCCCATGCACAACATGCCAATATGACTTCAACGGCAAAATCCGCCACTTTGGAACGCACTGGAATGGGACTGTCGGGATCAAACACCAATGCAGTTTCTCAGAGCCACAGGCCACGCTCTTCTACAATAGCAACCAATAACACGCAAATGGATGCAAATGAATCAAAAGCCAAAAAACCATTCAATATATTGTCGTCACGTACAAAGGTTTTCAGCGTGCCGGTTCCCAGCATTGGAAAAGATCGGAGAGAGGCATTACGAAAACTAGGATTGTTGAAAAACTGAGACTTCTAAGATTTCTGCTCGTCTTTCTTCCCCCAGGTTCAAAATCTATGCTCCATTTCATGAGAATACTATCTTATCAGTCATTTATGACCAGTATTTGTTTTACAGCTTTTAAGAAACAATAGGTTCAAATATAACCGTCAAGCCAACTCAGATTCCGAAGTGGAGATAAAGGTTAGGATTGTGATTTTTGTTAGCTGGGTTTCCATAAACTTGTGAATTTGTAAATTAACTCCCTTAATTCACAAATAAGTTTTTATGCTTGCTTGAGGTGGTTTGAACTTGTTTTTTTGATTTCGCGAAAAGGGGTGAATGCAAATAATTGGAGATGGAAACGCATTTGCGGAATACACTTGGTAGTGGATATTAAATGTGACCAATCAGCTGTCTACAATATTCTTGCCTTGATTACTGTGGGTTACTAGGTTACCAATACTACAGTGAGCTGCTCTAACAACCTAAAAGAAACATATATATATATTTATATTTTTTTGGGGGGGGGTTATAAAAATGTAGTCATAACATATTAGCTCGAACATTGGTGCGATTTTTGGATGGCTGATGGACAAATTGTTTTGATAGCAATGGCCCACAGAAACTTAACTTTTCTCTTTTCTTTTTTTTAAATAATACAGTGTGGCATTTCAATTGATGTTGATGACTTTACTGCTTCGAGGGCCAACAGGTTGATGGATTTATAGGGTTACTAATCTAAATAGAAGAAAAGGTGTGGTCGCAATAGCGAAATTAAGGATTTCACAGACAAGAAAAGGTCTATTTTCAAACCAAGCAGCTTTTTAATGGTGAAGTAGGCAGAATGTTTTCAGCATTGATGCGAACCTCTGATTATCGTTTAACTGGACTTTGCCCATTAAATTTTTTAAAAGGGTTAATGTGATCGCACCTTAACGCCAGGATGCCTTTGCCTATTTTAGGGCTGAAGATTAAGATGATACAGTATATTTACTTTTCCAGGTGGACTTTTTTCAAACCCTCATGAGTTTCTTTCTTCTGTTAAACACAAAGAAAGATATTTTGAAGAGTGTTGGAAACCTGTAACCATTGACTTCCATAGTATTTGTACTTCCTACCATGGAAGTCAATGGTTACAATGTTTCAGCTTTCTTCTATTGTGTTCAACAGATTTGGAACCACTTGAGGGTGAGTAAATACACTACCTGACAAAAGTCTTGTCGTCAATCCCAGTTGTAAGAGCAACAAATAATAACTTGACTTCTAGTTGATCATTTGGAAAAGTGGCAGAAGGTAGATTTTTCCAATTAATCATCTGTTGAACTGCATCCCAATCATCACAAACACTGCAGAAGACCTATTGGAACCCACATGGACCCAAGATTCTCACAAAAATTTGTCAAGTTTGGTGAAGGCAAAATCATGGTTTGGGGTTACATTCAGTATGGGGGCGTGCGAGAGATCTGCAGAGTGGATGGCAACATCAACAGCCTGAGATATTAAGACATTTGTGCTGCACAATACATTACAAACCAAAGGAGAGGGCAAGTTCTTTAGCAGGATAGCGCTCCTTCTCATACTTCAGCCTCCACATCAAAGTTCCTAAAATATAGAAGGTCAAGGTGCTCCAGGATTGGCCAGCCCAGTCACTAGACATGAACATTATTGAGCATGTCTGGGGTAAGATGAAGGAGGAGGCATTGAAGATGAATCCAAAGAATCTTGAGGAACTCCTGCAGGAACGCTTTCTTTGGCATTCCAGATGACTTTATTAATAACTTATTTGAGTCATTGCAGAAATGTATTGATGCAGTCCTTCAAGCTCATGGGAGTCATACACAATATTAATTCTTTTAAAGTGACAAGACTTTTGTCTAAGCAAAGTCAGACCTTACTGTCCTAATTAAATATTTAAAAATCTTTTATTTTGGAAAATAAGCGTAATCTAGAGGCCTTTGCCTTTCATATAAGCCACTTCTAATACCAAATGATCAACTAGAAGTCAAGTTATTATTTGTTGTTTCTAATACTTGGATAGGTGACAAGACTTTTGTCAGATAGTGTAGTAAATAAATGTTTTTGGGTGAACTATCCCTTTAAGTCTTAACTTCCGAACTGAGTAGATTAGCAATTAGCCTTAAATGACTTACTAAATTACTGTTGAATGAGAGCTCTAAATCGGTACGAATCAAGCTTTTTTTGCATTTCCAAATGATCACTTACAAAAATCACTTTCTGTTTTCTGGAATACAATGAGGTTAGTCTGCTTCACCCCAGGCTGTCGAAGCTGAGGATCAGCTATCAGTCAAACTCCTCATTTTACACGGCGCTCAGTGCGATCTGACACAGCACTTCATTGGATTAGTGCATTATCTTGGGTTGCAACCAACAGACTGGTGTTCATGTTACCTGGCATCTCAGATTAATCTGTCATTAAAGTTCTTTATCTCAGAGCGTGACCTAGTTCATGACTTACACTGAGAATGGGTCCTTCTGTTTCTGTTGACTCAGTTAACAGTTGCCCTTTCACGATCGCTCTAACCGAAACCACACCATGATGTGCACGGTAAACAGCAGTAAAATACGCCACTAAAGCAATAATTTAAGTCTCACTTTGTGGTGTTTTAGTAGATGGCGTAATATGTGTAAAACTGCATGAAAGTTCAAGCACTGCTTTGCATAACCAAAAATCTAAACCTTTCCCACACTGTAAAGTATATTTTTATCATATAGTTGTTTTATCTTGTTGTTTTATAGGGATAGTTCACCCAAAAGATAACATTCACTCACTCTTAAGTGGTTTCAAACCTTTATGAACACAAAACAATTTTGCAAAATGTTAGAAACCTGTAATTATTAAGGAAGCCCGTTCCCGGCACTGAATAATAAAAATAAATGAAATACATAATGATAAACATAAATTATAAAGTCAGATTTCAAAGTTATAAAGTCAGAATACTGAGTTATAAAGTCAGAATTGCGAGTTTCCTGTTATGGCGACTGACCATTAGGTCCTCTGCTTGTGATCTGGTTTGGATTGGCAGCCCAATTTTCCCAATAAAGGCCAGGAGGACACAGTATTTGGCTGACACTTTTGCTGCACTGAAATATGAACGAATACAGCCCTTATAGTTTTAGCCATCAATAATGTCTATGTACTATAAATATGTCTGCAACTCCCAAGCATACCTGTCAACATTGGGATGTGAAAATAAAGGATACCCCCACCGTAATAACTGATAACCCCCCCCCCCCCCCTTCCAATTTAATAGTATACATTAGAAAACACTTTAGCTTATTAAAATAAGCTATTATAAAGAAAAAGAATCAAGTTATTAAATCTCATTAATCTTTTTCTCACTGTATAACTCACACATTCTGAATAAGAGCAACGAATGAATCTCATTTATTTCGATTTTTTGTTTAATTACATTAAATAACAGAGGTGTCACTTAAACAATGCACACATCTAACGTTATAATGAAAGCATTTGATGGCTTTCCTAATGTTTTATGCTCATTTAGGACAAAATTAGTTGTGTTTGAAAAAAAAAAACACCAAGATGGACATCTTTAGATGTTATTATTATAATTATGTGTATATGTCTGTTCAAACTTGCACCCAAACCCCAGTATCCACTTTCGCTACGCTTCAAATCGCATGTACAAAATCCGTTTGGGAAACGGCGTCTATGGAGCACGCCTGACAGTCACGCACCGCTTTATGACTGTTTTGAGGATTGCATAGGAGGAGCGATGGCACCTGTAATGAAAAGGAAAGGGAATCTCGGCGTTTTTATATTAATTTCAAAGTGTTTCATGCCTAAATAAAGCGAAAGCACTGAACTGACTCACATTTAAGAGCAAGGGGCGGCCCCTGGTGGTTCGGCAGTATGGGTTGCGCATAGGGAGGATCGGCTTTTTAATGTTTATTGCCGCCCTTCAGAGAAAGACTGAAAATACGGGAGAAATACGGGAAAATACCTTTACGGGATGATAGCAGGATAGAACTGTAAAATACGGGAGAAACCTGGGAAAAACGGGAGGGTTGACAGGTATGCTCCCAAGTACACCAATGAGGGAATGCTTACAACATGAAACAAATAACAGCTGCAACAACATGTAAATCATATCATAGTTACACATACTGTATAATAGATAAATGATATAGCAATCTTAATTTTAGGCTTTTGGAGGAATCACACAACCTACAGATAATAGGGTCAGGAACTCTTTGTAACACAAACTTTGTAATTGCTATTTAGACCAAAAGGAGCAAATGGCATAA
Source organism: Danio albolineatus (assembly GCA_903798035.1). Classification (NCBI taxonomy): domain Eukaryota; kingdom Metazoa; phylum Chordata; class Actinopteri; order Cypriniformes; family Danionidae; genus Danio; species Danio albolineatus. Next base: position 2,287,688 of record CAIGQQ010006939.1, read on the forward strand.
TTAAAAAAGAACAAATCTACGAATCCATATGAATAACAGCCTAGTTCAACTAGCCTATATATTTCCTTTTTGAAAGCGTGATAAACAATAAACAGTCGGATATAGGCTTCAATGTTGTGATTATGGGCCAATGTGCATGCGTCTTTAACACTCCATTTATGGTTAGTCGCCATAACAGGAAACTCAGAATTCTGACTTTATAACTTGCAATTTTGACTTCATAGCTCAGAATATTGACTTTATAACTCAGAATTCTTACTTTATATATATATTTTAAAATTTATTTTATAATTTTTATTTTATTTTGTGGCGGAAACTACATTATTGACTTCTATAGTAGAAAAAACAAATACTATGGAAGTCAATAGTTACAGGTTTTCAGCATTTTTCAAAATATCCTTTGTGTTCAACATTAAAAAAAAGTAAAATGATCAAGTTAAAGTGAATACCCATTAAAAATTTAAAGTGATACCCATTTATCAACCTTTTTTCAACCCATTTACCTTTGTAATGTTAGTATTGGTTAAAAGGAATAAGAGCGATTGATTATGCTCATAACTAATCCCACAAAGGCATAGTTCACCCCCAAAAATAAATGTACTCACTATTTTCTCTCCCTCTTTCTTCTGTTAAACGATATTTTGAAGAATGCTTAAAATCTGTAACCATTGACCTCCATAATAGGAAAAACAAATACTATGGAAGTCAATGGTTACAGGTTTTAATTATTCTTCAAAATATCGTTTAACAGAAGAAAGAGGGAGAGAAAATAGTGAGTACATTTATTTTTGGGGGTGAACTATCCCTTTAACTGACATTAAACCTGATTAAACCTTAAAAAACCCATAGGAACATAATTTAACCTAGGAAACTGAACTTTTTTCCCTTAAAGTGGTAGTTAAAGGGTTAAGGAGTAACTAATATGGATTAATGTATAGACCATTTCAATGTGGTCACGTCAATGGCCCATGAACATTTCCTGCTTGTTATCAAACTATTTCATATGACAAGACGCAATTCAATCATAACTTAATGATAAAACAGCTGTCATAACATTAACAATATGTGGATCATTTTGGATTTTCAGAAGCTATAGAAATTAAAAATGTAAAACAGGTAATAAGTTGGGACCCTTGTTTTTGTTTACATCCCTCAAAATGGACTATTTGCAATATATATATGCAGCTACAGCATATGCAGTAAGTAGAAATAATGTTTTTTTACACTGACCTCATGCTGAAATACGTCCACAGAAGCATCCCCAATTATTAAAAACTTCACTTGTTGATTAAAAGAACAAAAAATCCGCATTCATTGATACAGACAGTCATTAAAATACCACAAAAAAGGTTTTTTTCTGTGCTGAAAAGTCTTAAAAGTGCAACACGATACGAGCATTATTTCTGCTTATTAAGGTAGTACTGGTTACAATTCATTCCTATGTTGAACACAGTGCTTAGATGCCACATTGTGACATTTTGAAGTTACCCTGTACATCATTAATCACTAATGCAATAAATATGTCTTTATATATCTACATATGGTATTAAAAAATCTGCTTAAAAAAACAGGTCAAGCTCTGGGCTAGTTTTATATATATATGTGCTAGTAATCTGTTGAAATAAGAGTCTTGCTCTTTTTGCGCTTTACTTTGCCGTGTGAAGCCGGGACTCCGAGAGACTCTAAACGGAAGGGCCGTGGAAGAATCGATTCTACAGTTAGAGTTGACAAACCGGGCCCACTGGAGCTCTGGTGGGCTGAGCCATTACTAACTGAAGCGGAAAAGTTCACTGCAAGAAAACCACAACATACAGCATTTGTATGAGAGCAAAGGAGTAAATATACAGTCGATGTCAAAATGATTAGCCCTCCTGTGAATTTTTTTTCTTTTTCAAATATTAAAGGTGCAGTATGTAAGTTTGACACCCAGTGGCTGAACTAGGTATTGCACTCCTGGATCAAAACAAACAGAAGCGCAGGTTGCCAGATTAGGGGAGAGCGAGTAATTTAAACTGTGTTATAAATAAAAACAATGGCACTGATAGAAGGAATATTTTTGTCCTAACCAACACCTCAAATTGATAAATTAGAAACGGCTTCTATTTCTCACTGCTGAACAACAGAAAACTGACAATGATCACCTCAGGTACACCTCATGAGCTTTATTTAGTGTTAAATGCTAATAATGTGAGTTTGAATGCCATGAATTACATGACATTTATTGCTGTATACTGAAAGCAGCAGCAGATAGTTCACCTCAGATCTTGAAATTGATCTTATGAACTGAACTGAACACATATCAGTGATTCAGCATCTACATTTAATGATGTTAAAGAGGGTTAATATGTCTTAAATAGATTATAAACCTTACCATTTCGTGAGAAAGTGCATATTCTGTGCTTCTGAATGGCTGTATTTAAATTTCTGTTGTGTTTCGTCAAACAGCCCGATTGCTTATCAATGCGTATCTCGTCATGAAGCGTGTTGTTAGGACACGCAGTTACAGTGTAACCTGCTCACTTAATGTTTACGTCTGTAATATTTATATCATTTGCTAATTAATAACCTCATGTGGAACTGAATCTGTCTCATTTCGGAGTCTGCTACTGTCCACCAGAGGTCGAATTTCAGTCACGGATGCATGCTTTCTGACTTCAGCACTGTTTTTCAGATAAACAAGTACGTTCACTTAGCATGTTTCTTAAATATCTGCAAACATATGGTATTTTTATGCTTCAGAAGAGTCAAAAACTTACATACAGCACCGTTAATAACAAATGATGTTTATCAGAGATGTTTAAGGAATTTTTCACAGTATTTCCTATAATATTTTTTCTTTTGGAGAAAGTTTAATATGTTTTATTTCGGCTAGAATAAAATGTTAAAAGAACATTTTAAGGTCAATATTATTAGCCTTCTTAAGCGATATATATTTAATCTACAATGTATATAATATACAATGGCTTGCCTAGTTCCCCTACCGTAACCTAATTAAGCCTTTAATTTTCACTTTAAGCTGAATACTAGTATCTTGAAAAATATCTAGCCAAATATTCTGTATTGTCATCATGGCAAAGATAAAATAAATCAGTGATTAGAAATGAGTTATTAAAACTATTATGTTTAGAAATGTGCTAAAAAATCTTTCCGTTAAACAGAAATTGGGGAAAAAATATACAGGAGGGCTAATAATTTAGGAGGGCTAATAATTCTGACTGCAACTGTACACACTATATATAATGGTTAATATTAAAACAAATGCTTACTTGAGTTTTTCACAGAGTCGGTGGCCAACAGCTGACTGCTCCGTTTCGGTCTGAAGTAGTTGGTGGCGATGTGTTCGCTATCACTGCGGTTCAACATTTCCTTGTAGCGGTCCTGCTCCTCTTCCTGCTACAATGAGACGTGGACTCAAGTTGAATATATTGTCTAAGCTAGTAATGTTTCTTATATATATTGTAAAGTGTGCATGAACCTGAATGATGGTGACCTATTTGGAACTTAAATAGAATATTGAGCAGGAGGCGGGGTTTTATTTTTGTGCTCCGCCTCTTATCTTTTGCTTGCAGCTAACTAATTGTTGGAGGGGCGTGGCTAAGTATATTTTTTTCAAGCCGTCAAACCTTTTCCAAGATGTCATTAGAGAAGGAACTGCCATTTCAGAGATGAAGCGAATAGTCAGATTTTAAATAAAGATCACCAAAAATTAACTTTTTCACCTTATGGCTAACAATGTGTGCTAGCAAAATAAACATTGTACATTTTTATGCCATGCAAGCTGTAAGATTTTGTGTACTGAAAAGACAATTTTGATGTTACACTTTTAATCTAAAACCATTTTAAGGACACTTAAGGGGGAAAAAAGTAAAAAACAAATAAAATAAACCTTGACTTATTTGATTTTTGAAAGATATTTTGAGGAAAGCTGGAAACCTGTAACCATTCACTTCCACACTATTTGTTTGTCAATGGTTACAGGTTTCCAACATTCTTCAAAATGTTTTCATTTGTGTTCATCTTGTTTAAAACAAATCAAGGTTAAGTAAATGACAGTGTTTTCTTTCTGGGTGAACTATCCCTTTAAAGTAACCCAGGATTGTTTTAAAAATAACTTCATTCATTCATTTTCTTTTCGGCTTAGTCCCTTTATTAATCCGGGGTCGCCACAGCGGAATGAACCGCCAACTTATCCAGCATTTGTTCCCATCTCTTGGAAACATCTATGCATCCTCATTCACACACATGCACTACGGAAAATTTAGCTTACCCAATTCACCTATACCACATGTTTTTGGACTGTGGGGGAAACCGGAGCACCTGAAGGAAACCCACACGAACACGGGGAGAATATGCAAATTCCACACAGAAATGCCAACTGACCCAGCCGAGGCTTGAACCAGCGACCTTCTTGCTGCGAGGCGACATCACTACCTACTGCGCCACCGTAGGTTGTTTTGAAAATAACTTTCAAAAATTTATTGAAAAGTACATTATATTTTTATTACTGATCAAAACTGATGTATTAATCTAGCATTGGTATATTTTACTGTATGTGAGATCAGTATAAACACGTTTGATAATATCATGTGTAAATACCACAAAAGGGTCAGCAAGATCTGAGGCAGAATTCCTGCGTGCTGAAAGCCTGCCAGGAGCAATGACACCAGAAGGAGGCACTGTAGAGCAAGAAGTTAGAGAATATACACCTTTAAATCAATCATGGAACTGATCTTCTATTATCACACTAGAAATGAGTATATAAAGCATAATATATGAAAAATGAACACATTTTTAGGGCTGAACAAACATCTTCAATCATTTTAGTCTCCAGAAGTTCACCTGCAGGTAAGGTTGTTTTCTGCACCAGCACATCCGGCAGTCTCCAGGTTCCTCCCTCTTCATCCCACACCGCCTCCTTCCTCAGACGATCCAGGTTGCTGTAGTTGCAATCTCTGCGCACCAGGGGCACCATACGCTCCAAAATTCCTTGTAGGAGCTGGCCGTCCCGCTCCAGACGCCGGATGGTGGCCAGATAATCATTTCTCTCCATCTCAAACTCGGCCTGAAGGTCTCTGATCTCCAGCTTGGCAGCTTTTAGCTGTTAATTATGCAAACAGATGGTTGGACATTTCATTCTGGTAGCAAAACTAGAAATTTAAATTAGAAATAAGGATAATAAAATTGTTTTATGGCTTTTTTTTTAGATTATAGATTACAAAATTACAATATCAAAACATATTACAAGAAGCAAAGATTAAATCCTACAATATATATATATATATATATATATTTTGGAAAGTGTATTCTGGATCTATCCTAATTATCTTTATTTGTTTGTTTGTTTATTTATTTATTTAATTTACTTATTTAATTTACTTATTTTTTTATTTATTTATTTTATTATTATTATTATTATTTATTATTATTATTTTAATTTTTTATTTACTTAATTTATTTTTGTTATTTTTGTTATTTAATTTGTTGAATTCTTTTTTTTTTTTGCAAAAAAAAAAACTAGAGATGTTGTAATATTTGCTTTAATGCTGCAATGAATATTTCAATAAAAACTTTTAAAACAACCCTACAATATCTAAAATATTTAATAAATAATACTAATATTAAAAAGATCATAAACCCAGCTTAAATGATTAAAAAATCTATGGTTCATCACAATAAACTTTTCTTTTTTAATTGAAAAGGCTTGAAGCAGTTTTAAAATCTCGAAGATCAAAGGAATTTTATGCTTCAGGTCGTTTTAAAAGCTTAAAATTAGAATGTTTTAAAGGAATAGTTCACCAAAAATAAATACTACTCACTATTTAATCAATCTCAAGTTCAGGGGTGCCCAAACTCGGTCCTGGAGGATCGGTGTGCTGCAAAGTTTTGTTCCAACCTCAATCAGACACACCTGGGCTAGCTAGTTAAGCTCTTACAATGCTTTCTAGAAACGTCCTTTCAGGTGTGCTGAGGCAAGTTGAGCAAAAATCTGCAGGACACCGGCCCTCTAGGACTGAGTTTGGGCACCCCTGGACAAGTGGTTTACAACCTTTATGAGATTCTTTCTCCTGTTGGACAGAAAAAAATATATATTCTGAAGAACGCTGGAAACCTGTAATAGTCATTTCCATACTTCCATAGGTTTTGTTGATGGGTGTCAATGGTTACAGGTTTTCAGCTTTCTTTAAAATTTCTTCTTTTGGAAGAACTAACTTTTAAGTCTGCCATGGTTTTGTGTGTGGTTGTGAGGGCAATGTAAGTGGTTGTAAGGTGTCGTAAGATGTCCTCTTTTCCCTCACTTCTAACTGAGGTTTTACTAGCAAAGCTCCTACTAGCTGCCTTTTTTAAACAGCAGCATGTTAAAGAACAGTCAAAAGTAATATTGAAGTACTGAAAGCTCAAACCTTCTTCTGCGTGTTCTCAAGATGTCTGCTCTTGGCATGGACTTCCTCCTGAATGGAGTCGTATACGTTCAGCAGCACACTGTCACCATCTTCACTGCTCTGGTTCAGAGCTTCAATCAGCTGCTTCTTCCTCTGGTCGGCCAGAGTCTTCCTCTGTTTGTGTCTCTGCTTGAGCTCCTCGTTCCTCACCTGCTCACCGCCCACAAACTCCTGCTCCAGCTGCTGCAGCCTTCAGAGTACATAAAATATCAGAGACAGCATTTCAGCCCTCTATATTTACCATCCAGATACATTACTCTCCTTCTCCACATGGAATCTGATATATGGCATTATATGTAAATTACTTCCATGACATATAAGTTTATATCTGGATTTTATATATATAATATATGTCGTTCATGCCATTTTTCAACAGTTGGAATTACATCTATGTTCTAATATATTAGCTATAATGTTATATATGTGTTCATATTTAATAACAACACATTATTTTGATTATTATTGGACAACTTTATACATATTTGTAATGGTTGAAAAACATATTTGAAACATCAATTTTTTGCAATATTTCAAAATACATGTTACATATATGACATATATTTTGTATATGCGAAATCCAAATATGACCTTGTATGTCATATGTAATTTGAATATATTGTCATGATATCTCTATGGGTCTGTTTGAAGCTATACGATTGTCACTGCACTACAAAACATGCAGCCAAATGGTATTTAAAAGCATGAAAACACTTTTAGTCTGAGGAATTTACTGAGGGAACAATATATTGACATATTCCCAGTGGTGGAACTTGGAATGCTTTATAGGAAACTCCTTTTTGGGAATAATTATTAAGCTCCTACTTCAATATAAGGTCTTACCCAGCACAACAGAAACTAACGTGCAGTAACATAAGTGCAGGCTGATTGGGAGATAGTATGCCAAATTAAAAAGTACCAGCACCATATTTTATGATTTTACAAAGCGTAAGCATGCAGAAAGCCAATCTTATCTCTTCTTTTTGCTCTTTTAATATCACAATTTTAAGGCCATTTAAGCATCTCACCTCTCCAAAGCATGCCTCTGGTCTAGCTGACCTGGTATGGCAACTACAACCGAATCTAACACTGGACTTTCTCCACTGGGAGCTCTCTGGACAATAGCATCAACAGAAGATGGCCTCTCCTAAAAAACAGGGTAATTTATGTTTATGAAGTTATTAAAACAACATTAAATATACAAATAAAAACCTTTTGAAATTTTAAAATACATTTACTAATGCAAAATCAAAGCACCTCAGGTTCACTGTGGTCGATCTTGGCATGTTCTTGTGAAGCCACAGATGCAGTGATGGGCTCTTCTTTTTGTTGTTCCAGACGAACACCACCTGATTAAAGAGAACAGCAAGATTTAACTGACTAACAACATACAGAATTAAAATATTGATTTAAGGAAAACAAATTTCAACATTACCAGTGGTGTGTGTTCGACTACCTCTGGACCTTTCTAAAGAAGAGAGCCTGGTCTCATATGATGTTCTCAAGGCAGCGATGTCCTCCTGGAGTTTGACTTTGGACTCTTGTTCGGCATCATACTCAGCCTGCAGCCTCGCCAGTTTCTTCTCATATTCCTAAATGTGCATTTACATCAATGCATTTGGCTTAATTAAGGCACATTTACGAGTTTGATAGCAATGATCTAGTCGTGTTCTATAATGATAACAGCACAAAGGAATGATAGTGTTGCAGAGATTTTCAAAATTATTTCTTTTTCCATTTAAAGAATCATAAAAACTATTGAGCTTCCAATCATTCATTTATTCATTTTCTTTTCAGCTTAGTCCCATTATTAATCTGGGGTCACCACAGCGGAATAAACCGCCAACTTATCCAGTATGTGTTTTACGCAGCGGATGCCCTTCCAGCTGCAACCCATCTCTGAGAAAGAACTTCCAATCAACTAACTCAATTCACAAAAAAGGAGCTGCAACCAATCCAAGATGCTGACAGGGATAACACACTGACGTCTGTTGCTTTTGGTCAGCATCTCCATCATAGTTAACATTCTTGGCATCAACATTACACTGCATTTATGGTACACATCTGATCAGTTTCCAAGGAAACTACTCTACAAAATCCTTCCTCTTTTTAGGTATAAATTTCATCCATGTCTGGAATCAACCCCTTTAGCAGTTTAACGTCTACCTGTTGCATATTGGTGCAATAAATCGAACATTGTGACTATACTTGATGTGACCATTGTCACGTCCAGTTATTTTTTCCATGTAATAAATAAAATGTGTAAATAGAAGAACTATTGGCAACACGGTGGCGCAGTAGGTAGTGCTGTCGCCTCACAGCAAGAAGGTCACTAGTTCGAGCCTCGACTGGGTCAGTTGGCATTTCTGTGTGGAGTTTGTATGTTCTCCTCGTGTTCGCGTGGGTTTCCTCCGGGTGCTCCGGTTTCCCCCACAGTCCAAAGATATGCGGTACAGGTAAATTGGGTAAGCTAAATTGTACGTAGTGTATGTCTGTGTATGAGAATGTATGGATGTTTCCCAGAGATGGGTTGCAGCTGGAAGGGCATCCGCTCCGTGAAATCAAATGCTGGATAGGTTGGCATTTTATTCCGCTGTGGCGACCTTGGATTAATAAAGGGACTAAGTCGAAAAGAAAATGAATGAATGAATGAAGAAGAACTATTTATAATAAAAAATAAGTTTTTTTATTTTAAAAAATTTACACAGAATTTAATTAGAAGCCAGTGTAAATGTTGTAAAAAAAGGGAAAGATATGATCCAAATTGGAAGTTTTGGTAATATTCTATAAAAGCTCATGGAATAAAGCATTATAATATTCTATTAGTGACGTTACGAGAACTTTCACAAGTGGAGCAATACTGTTCAACGAAAGGACAAGACATGGCAATTCATATTCCTGATAGGGGAGAATGTGTAATGAGTAGGGCCAGACAGAATCTGCAGACATTTTTTGCTATTTCTGCGGATTATTTTGCTAAAAATCTGCAGATTTATACGGATTGATTTTGGGAGTATCTTAACTAAAAACTTAATATATGAAATAAAAAGTAATACATTTTTCACTTTTATTTAATGTTAACAATTTGAAGCCAATTAGATCCACTTTATTTGGTAAGCAAAGCAAGTCTGATATAATATCTCTACTAAAAGACAGAAATAGTACTTTACAAACTGTACTGAATTGAATTGAATTGAAATATTTTTTTTATTAGTCAATATTTTTACTGAAATTCATTAGAAAACTGAATAAATATAATTGTACACACATTTTCACAAGCAATTAAACTGAATCAATGATGGGCTAAAAATCTGTGGAATTCTGTGCGCACAGATTCCATGTGGGCCTAGTAATGAGTAACGCTTGATATGAGCTTCTAAAGACAATGTTTCAACAAAGATGTCCCTCCAATTTTTAGACATATTAGACAGAAACTGCAATTATCTAATGTCACCAAGGAAATTATTTACTTTGCTACTGTGTTTTTTGTGTAATTATGTTTGGGTTTAAGAAAGTTAACAGAAAACTGAGTTTTTAATTCTGCAAAGCACTCAACAAGATTAGGAGATGATGTTAAAGAAGGTTTAGAAGACAGATGAAGTTGAGTGTCATGAGCATAACAATCAAAATGAATACCACATTTCCTAAAAATCATGTAATTTGGTAAAAGATAAATAAGAAACAGAAGAGGTCCCAAAGCCGATCTCTGTGGAACACCAGAAACAATATGAGTGGGCTTTGATTTGAACTATTTATAGTATACTATAGTAATAAAATCAATGCAAAGATGTACCAGAAATTCCAATAGACTCCAATCTATGTAACATTATGGGATGAGAAATGGTAACAAATCAAGTCTAGCAGAACAAGAAATGACAGAAGACCTGAATTTATGGCCACTAGTAGATAATTTGAGATCTTCACAAGTGCAGTCTCAACACTATGGCATGGTATTATGAATAAATCTTGTTGTTTGTTTATTGATTTAATATCTCACACACCTCTTTAATCTTGTCTTTCTCTGCCTCACTCTCTGACGTGTTGCTCTGGGGTCGCGATACAACAGCTGGAGCATCTCCTGACTTCTGACCTGCCAAAAATGCTGATAACAGACAAAATATTAGCTCTTTAGCTACTCAGACACATTCACATACAACCAATTGGTGTGTTTCTTACAGCTGAGGTTGCCCGATCCCAGCTGCCCAGAGATTAACGCCCGCAACTTCTTGATCTCCTCCTGGTATTCGCGCAGGAGGGCATCTTTGGGATCCTCATTGATGCGAGGACGATTTTGGATGCTCTTGGCACGGTTGGCGTAACGTAGAGTACTTATGCTCTCCTCGTAATTGTTGTCAGCAGGTGACAGACAGGCCACCATAAGGGTACGAGTATTTCCACCCAGAGAGTCCTGAAGCAAACGGGTCAGCTTAGAATCGCGGTACGGGATGTACTTTGAACGACCGTCCACTAACGCAGATATGACATTGCCAAGAGCTGAAAGAGATAAGTTGATCTTGGTGGCTTCTTGAAGACGATCTCCAGTAGCACCAGTTTTTGATTGTCGTTCACTGCCGGCAAGATCCACCAGGTTGAGCTTCCCAGCACGAAGATGTTCATCACCAGCAGGATCTAGGCTCAATTGAAGATTACAGATGTGTAATAAATAATTATGCATTCTCGATAGTTGGTGTTTTTCCCTGTTAGGAAGAGGCAAACTTTTCATTTTTACTGTAGGGTAGTAAATATGCCCAGAGTGTACTGCTGAATTTAAAAAAAATACAAAGCATTTTCCCAAAATATATGTCAAAATAAGATTTGTCACCAAAAATCATTCCATTTGCTGAAACGCAGTGATAGCTGTGGCCAAATTAAAACTCAAAATCACCCCAGAATGGATGAAAACATTCTGAACAGCACATAAGGGTTAAATTAGTATTTATTTTATTCATTAATTTTCCTTCGGCTTAGTGCCTTATTTATCAGGGGTCGCCACAGCAGAATGAACCGCCAACTATTACCACATATGTTTGGCCCAGTGGATGCTCTTCCAGCCACAACACAGCACTGGGAAACACCCATACACTCTCACATTCACACACGCACACACTCAAACACTAAACCACACACTACATTTAGTTTTATCAATTCCCATATAGTGCATGTCTTTGGTCTGTGGGGGAAAACCCACGCGAACAAAGGGAGAACATGCAAACAGGGAGAACATGCAAACAAGTCCAGCCGGGACTCGAACCAGTGACCTTCTTGCTGTGCTATACACTGATCCACCATGCCAACCCAATTTTATTTCAATATTTCAAAACGTGCTGCAAATTTTAGTTTAGTTTTCGTTCGCTTCATTCTCAGTTTTATTAGTTTTAGTTTAGTTTTTATTTTGGTAACATTTCTTTTTGGTTTAATTTTTTTTTTTGTTTCAGTTTTAGTAATTCAAGTTTAACAGAGTACATCTAGTGTTAACCAAAGCAAAGTTTAGTGTTTGCACAGCTTACATGAACTGTTGTGCAAACGTCTTAGTAATAAAAAAATTGTAGTTAGAACAAACACTGAACCCAAAACCACACAAACGCAACTTAAACAAAAAAAAGGAGGGAAATTATGAAGGATTAAGAAAAACTTGTTTTATCATGTATGTGGTTAAACAGTGGCATGGTGGCGCAGTGGGTAGAATTGTCACCTCACAGCAAGAAGGTCACTGGTTCGAGCCCTGGCTGGGTCAGTTGGCATTTCTAAGTGGACTTTGCTTGTTCAACCTGTGTTGGCGGGGGTTTCCTCCAGGTGCTCCAGTTTCCCCCATAGTCCAAAGACACGTGTGGTAGGTGAATTGGGTAAGCTAAATTGTCAGTAGTGTATGTCCTGGTCCTCCAGGTTGGGGTTTGAGTGTTGGGCTAACAACCCACCTGATGAAAAACTAGATGTCACAAAACACCAACATATGGTACAATCAAATATCAGTAGGGCCAGACGGAATCTGCGGGCGTTTTTTGCTATTTCTGCTGAGTATTTTGTTAAAAATCTGTGGATTTATGCGGAATGATTTTAGGAGTATCATAACAAAAAATTTAATATATGAAATAAAAAGTAATACCTTTTTAACTTGTATTTAATGTTTACAATGCGAATCCAATTAGATCCACTTTATTTGGTTAACAAAGCAAGTCTCTCATATAAAATCTCTACTAAAAGACAGAAAATAGTACTTTACAAACTGTATTGTACATAAACCATATGAATATTAGCATATTAGCCAATATAATTACTGAAATTTATTTAAAAAAACTGAATAAATATAAATTTACACACATTTACACAAGTAAATAAACAGAATCAATGATGGGCTAAAAATCTGCAAGAAATCTGCAGAATCCTGCGCGCACAGATTCCGTGTGGGCCTAAAGATCAGCCTCGATATAAATGGCCCTGGCAGTAAGTATGCGGTTAAACACAAAAGTTACCTACTAAAATTTAAAGATACTAAAATTACCTTGCATCAGACACAAACCTGTACTGCAGATCTCCAGGTGAATGGTGAATATGGAATGTGAGCGAGATGAGTCTTTATTCATGAGTGTGTATCCCACAGAACGATTCCTCCAGCCCAGATCCATCACCCGCTCACACTCCCCAACACTGTGCACCGTCTGCATGGTCAGATCCCGCACGTATACTCCACGCTCAGGATGCTCCTTCAGCTTAAACACAAAGAACATGTAGACATGCAGTACATGTAAGCTAAGGCAGAATGAGCTGTGTGTGATCAATGGAGACATACTTCCATCTTCTGTTTGATGTCTTTTCCCAAAAGGTCTCTGATTTCCTCTTTGTAGATTTCCAGGTAAGAGGCCCGTACAAGGAATTTTGTGTTCTCTGCACACTTTGGAGAAAAGTTCAAATTAATGAAGACTTGTGATCACCAAGAGTGCGTTTAGTTGATTATAAATACAGCAAAAGTCTAATATTCAGAAATATAATTACATTATAGGAGCAATTCCAGCGTAATGGATGTAACATTTGCAGTAAAAACTTAAAATTTTACAGTTTACATTTTCCAAAACTACTAACCATAAAGTGGATCAGAGAAATATCAATCTGTAAACATATTTTATATTTTAAATGAAGGAAATAAACCTGCGTTATGGATGTGACCAAATAAAGTATGTGAGTTTGCAGTATACAACATACTTTGTAGAAATTATGTGAATTAAAATGCAAACCCCCCCAAAAATAATGCTAATCAAAAGGATAGGAGTTGGCTCACTATAGAACTAAAATTATTTATTTTATTTTATTTGATATTTTGCTTTTATGAGGAAAAAGCTTTGTGCTGGATGTGACAGAGGTGAAATTGGCACTTGTGTGACTTTAGTAAATCAAATATAATTGTTTGAAAACACTGACAGATAAATTTTTGAGTATTTTTGCAGTACTGTAAAATACATGCCCACTCAAACAAAAACTAGAAAGGGTTTCACTATTTTGGTGAAAAAAGATTATTTTCATGGCAAGGCTGACATTTGCATGGAATTGCTCTTAAGATAACTGTTGGAATATATTTTAAATGGCAATTTATTAACATAATACAAGCAGAATTTTCAGCAGTCGTTAGTCCAGTGCCACTAGTAGGGGTGTATATCTCATTTCAGCATCAATAATAGTGTACAAATCTGCAATAATCACACTGCAGGATCTGGAATGCTGAATCCATCAGACACTAAAATTCATAACATTGTGGAATCATTGCAATGTTATGTCTCAGAGTAAAAGTTTTCATTTGTGAGTGTTTTTAAAGCCTTTGGGCACATGAAATTATATTGTTTGTTGCTTAAGATTAATTTTTATAATTACTTACACAACGACAAAGACATTTTACATTTTATTATTTAATTTCTGTGTCTGAATACTGTTAGTCTCCCCAGACAAAATATACGCTCTGTGTTTTATTTGTATCTGCTCTGTTGCATTTATGTATTTTTGAGATAAGTTTGTTACATTTTATTCAGATACGCTCCCGGACAAAATCAATGCAAAATAATGAATTATTTGCAAATAGAACTATTCAAGTAATAAGGTAAAATTGTATTCATATCACAATATACATCATAGAAAAACAATTGATGTCAGTAAATGTCAGTTTTTATTCCCAGCATTGTGCATGCATTGTCATTAGTATCACACAATCCTTCAGAAATCAGTTTAACAGCTGAGTTTGTGTTTAAGAAACATTACCTTATATTATCAATATTGAAAGTGGTAATCATGACACATGCTTGAGGATTATTTAATAAAGAGAAAGTATAACAAAAATATGATAGAAATGTGCCAAAACATACTAGCGATATGCTAAATTATGTCAACAACTTCTAACATGCTAAAACAAAAGAAGATTCAATTTGCAAAAACAGATAATCTGTTTTTAGATTTTTTCTGAAACTGAGAAGAATCGCACTGATTTAAAAATGATTAAAAAACTACTTATTTAAAATGAGCTGAATCAAAACAATTCTTGAGTTTTTTTTGGAACAACTTAATTGTTTAATGTTGAAACCACTTAAAATTGTAAAATAAATAATAAATGATGTGTGGGACAACATAAAGAAATTGTGAGAAACTACGTTTTTTTTATTCAGTGCTTTTCTTTAATGTTCTGAGAATTACAAAAAAGACAAACAAAACAAGTCATAT